>VZRO01003417.1:136117-196018 GCA_013397915.1 Daphoenositta chrysoptera
AACTCTCTCTCTCTGGAGAAAGGGAGCTGAGAGCTGTCTGAAGAGCAAGGTCGCTGCCCTCCACACTCTGCCGCCGAGCCCAGAGAGAGCTGCGTGTGTCCTTGAGAAATTGTTTTGAAAGTTTGCTCAGTCTTTTTTCCTCTTGCTCCCAGTCTTAAAGGCACAGGATTCATCTTCTGGGCATAGAGTGGTGATAGGGGATACATATCATAAAGTCACCCCAAGACACAGTGCTAGGAAAGTGTTGTTTTTATTAATTTTGAAGGTGGAAAAACTCAGGTCTAATTGCCTAAATGTCATGAGTTCCACAATTGAAAATGACAAACCAATGCTCATCAGGGTTCTTTTACTGATCCGTACTTCTATGTATTACTCCTACTTTTCAGGTTCAGCCTGATGGTATTTTTGAAACTGTACATTTCTAAATATTTTGTTGTCTGCTCCACATTTACATTGCCAGAATGGATCAAAAAAAGGCTTATTACTGTTTTCATACTGAGATGATATTGTTCAGAGCTAGAAGCTGGCTGTGCATCTGGTTAAAATGTCAGCATTCTGATTATATTCCTGTTATTTCCCATTACTTTTGTAAACATCTCTCCTATCAGTTTTTCTAGTATAAAGGGTAAGTTCTCAGAAAGAATGAATAACACTTGTTAGTTTTTTGGTTTTTTTTAAAGTGCTTTAGCTCCTTTGTGCTACAAAACAAATCTAAGTATAACATAAAAGCCCCTTTTCCTCTTTTGTCACCATCATTCATGGCAGTTAATGTGGCAATTGGAAAAAGTTATTGCTTACATACAGATCCAAATGGTTGCACGCAAATGATGCAATCAGTACCTAAATTTTATTTCTCAGTATAATGAGCTCTTTATTTTCTTGGTCTGGACAATTCAAGCACAGCCATCCTATGTTTCATAGTGGCTCGTAATTTAGGACTTATAACCTTTTGTTAAAAGTTTTGGCTTCAAATGGATTATACTGACTCATGTAATTGTGGAATTATGTAAAAGCTGGATAACATCTCAGTCCTGTTTCCCCACCTAACCTTCTTGAGGGAAGTTAGAGACTAACGATATCAAATGAGTAACCTGTTGTTTTATTGCACTTGAATAGATCTTCTTGATGCCTTAAAAGCTGTAGAAGATGAAGAAACAAGCACAGTCAGACGAACACCTTGTAAAAATATAAGACTTAAAAAAATTGGTGAAGAAGGTGAAGATGAAGCTGTCAGGGCTTTATTCTGATCTTGAAAATTTTGTTCTTAGTGGATAAGCAATGCAAATAAAAAATTAAATAGGAAATATATTTGATTTTCTGTATATATTTTTTGACTTTTGCAAAAACCAAAACAATGATCTTTCTATTATTTTAAGAATATATGTTTTGAAAATGCAATGTTCACTGGCAATCAAAAACCATGTTTATATGTAAAATAAATATTAAAAAAATTGAAAGATTATATTAGTTTGATTTATATGTTAACATATTTAAATTTCTTAGGAAGTTATGGAAAGGAATATTTGATGTATTATGTGACTTTTTACTGTTACTGAGGAATTCTGGTAATTAGAAACAAATCCATCATCTTGAATAAATATCTTTAACAAAGAATTGAAATACTAAATCATTTGAGAAAGCAGAATAAATAGGGTTTGGGATAACAAAAATTTCATCAACAAGGGTTTCCTTTTCCAGTGGCTATTCAGTCATATGAAGAGATTGAATTTTTAAAAAATTTTATGGCCAGCTTTTTAGCAGTTCAGAATTTAAGGTAATTTCTCTCAGTAATCTTAGCCTTCTGTAAATATATAAATCCACAAATTCCATAATGATTTAAGTAGTCATATGGTTTAAGTAGTCAGCCATATATAGTTAGAGGTAAGCAGAAACTTATACTAAAAGTAGTTAGTTTTCTAATATTTTAGCTATTTCTGAACAAACCTCAATTTTTGCTTCTGTGAGCCCAGCATCTTCAGGAAGATATCACAGATTTAGTGGGTGCTCCTGTTATTTGCATTTTGTGTGTATATTTGTATGGAATTGGTAATGTTGTACAGAAAAGAGTAAAACATATTATTTTCTAAATTAGCTCTATAAGGCTGATTTTGTGTCTGGTAATGGTGGGTCTTCTACAGAAACAGGCTTTTTGATATTAAAAAATGCCAGATTTAATAGAGTTTCTTCTTAGGGAAGAACCATAATTCAGAAAATGAGGGAATTTCTGAATGATGTTATATGTGAGATCTTAACTTTTTGAGTTGATCCTTCTTAGTTTTTTTCAGAAGAATTAATTGAGACTGTCAGTTATTTCCATTTGCCTCTCCTTCTCCCTTTGTGATCTTCAATGTTTTATACCGTGCTGGGACTTCTGCATTTGGTGGCAGGTTTCTTAACTAACCCAAATTCTTTCTCCTTAGTCATTGAAATTAATTACAAAATGAGTAAAAAAAACCCCAAAGCGTTTTGATGCCTTTTCCTGGTCTTAAAATTAAGAGGCAAACACGGTTAGAGGAGAAAAAGGGGTTTTTCCCTGGGTATTTATTTAAGGATCCTTAGGTGCAGCACACCCAGGTGCAATGCCCACAAAGCACACGGAATGCACACCCACGGGCACTCGGGGATCACATTCCAGGCCTTACAAATCAGCACATCCATCAAAGATTCCCCAGGGAGAGGCTCCACTGAACCCCCTGCCAGAGGAACCTTCCCCTGGCTGGGCCCATCTCAGTTTACAGAATGTGTTCCAGAGAGGACCTTGGTGTCTGGGGCTGTCTGACCTCTCACTACGAGGCTGCCAAGATGTTTGGTCTCTTGGCTTAGCAAACTATTAGGTCTAAGAATGTGGGCTAGAAGTACTAAGAATAGAAAAAGTCTGTAAAAGGCGTATAAAAGAAAAGGAAAAAAATCATCATGGCATCAATTTCAGTGGATTTTATAAAAAACCACCAAAGTTTTCAGATAGAAATCTGCAGTGTCAGATCCCAGTTTGAAGGAGGAAGCCTCCAGAAGACAAACAGATCCAAGTTCTACAGGAAACTATATAAGGTAATTAGTGTAGGATGTGCAGATAAAAAATGCACAAAAAAGGCACACTTTTACACTGAAGGAAAACTGCATACAGGCAGACTTTCAGAGCTCATCCACTGGTCTCTTTGAACTCGCAGTCACAATTTCACAGAATGTAGTTCCACTGATTTGTATTTTGCCCATGAAGCTGTAGCTATGAAAGAAAGTACACTCTGCTTCTCTTCAGTGTCCTATTCAACCTTTGAGGATGCCTTTTTAATTTTTTTCAAAGTGATTGAGAGAAGGATTGCAGAACTGTTTGAAGGCTAACATTCCCCTCAACGTTCAGGCCTATTTATGGATTTAAATGCATACTATGAATTCTTTGCTTCTCTTTGATGAGTTTTAATTTTTCTGTCCTGATTGTTGCTTCATTAAACTTTACAAGTGTGGTGGCGAATGTGCAACAGAGCTTTGTTGCAGAGCTTCAGAGCACTAAATTTGCTAAAATTCTCTCTTGCAGAAGTTCCATTTCAGGTTTTGGTGTAGGCTGAGTTTCGGCCTTAAAACCATATATCTTCAATTGGAAGACGAATTGAGCTTTTTTTCTTTTTATTTCCGTGTGCTGCTGTTGTTGTATCAGCAGACAAAAAGTATTCTTGTCGATGAAGATGAATGGAAGACCAGAGCACAGAATTTTTCTGGGTTAAGGTCAGAGTGTTTTCACAATCTTAGCAAATCTGTGCATGAGGAGCCACTTCAAGAACATTTTGTCATTGCTTAGAAGCAGAGAGAACTTGCAGAGCTTCCTATGAGAGTCTGTCACAGAACTTTACCTTAGATGTCATCATCCCAAAGGGCAGGTGAACCTTACAATTAAAAATTGCATAGTTCTGAAGTGTCTTTCCGGGGATCTTCTCTCAATTGACTGTTTTCACCTAGAGAGCTTCTCAACACCAAGGTTCTGAGAGATTCTGGAGTCTCTTGAGATGCCTGTCATAACTTTGTAAAGCTTTTTCTTTCTTTTTTTTTTTTTCCCCCCACTTTTAATAGAAAGAAGGAAGACGCCTTTAGGCAAAGGGTAAATTACAAAGACTTGTCATCAGGGCAAGACTACTTTGCTCTTACACCTTCTAACAGCAGGTCTTTCTATGTTTTCCCAACTGTGTAGAAAGCAAGCTCCTTACTCAAAGTTCATTCTATGACTTGCTCTCCATCCTTATGCTTTGAGTTCTCACCAGAATTTTTTATAAGTCTACAATCACTTGTAGAAGTCATATCTTCAAGTTATGAATATGCTGCTTTACAACCAGCTGGTTTTGCATGTGATTGTTAGTACTTATTTTCTTCTCAAAATATTTTACACTTTTACAAAGCAAAGTAAATCCTTAAATTTTCTGTATTATTTTTTAATCTGGCTGCAAGTAAAACTGAGGAAGGAAATGCTGAAGGAGGAAAATTGAAGTGCCCAGGATTCCTATGCCTCAAATAATTTTCTTCTAGCAAAAGAAAAGAGAAAAGAGAAACAGAAGCCATATTGAGGGCTTATCCTTAGTTTAAATTCACTGGGAAAATGGAAACTGAAAAAAATGATCTCTTTTGCATTCTGATTGGGTTGTATACACTACACAACACATGAGTTTTCTCACATATACATGTATAAAAGGGCTAAAACCTTCTTTCTTTTTAGTACCCTGACCCAGCCCAAACCATTACTACACTATAGGCTGACCTTGTTTGATTAATAAACATTGTTTCCTTGATTTACAGTCCAAGCTGGTTAATTAATACTTTGTTTATCTATGTTCTTGGTACATTAAGAATTGAAACTGCAACCCATTCTATGGTCTGAATTTACCCAAGTATTTGTTAATCTGAATAAAAATGTTGTTTACAGACAAACCTGGATTAATCAGGTCGGAATGAATGCAGTTTGGTGGTG
Source organism: Daphoenositta chrysoptera (assembly GCA_013397915.1). Classification (NCBI taxonomy): domain Eukaryota; kingdom Metazoa; phylum Chordata; class Aves; order Passeriformes; genus Daphoenositta; species Daphoenositta chrysoptera. The sequence goes on from VZRO01003417.1 coordinate 141,069, forward strand.
CCCTCTTTCTCACTGGGATGAATTTAAGTAGCTGTTCTCCCTCACTGCCCTTTCTCTGTGGTATCTGATCAGACCACAGCTGTAGCAAATGTTTCTCCCTGTGTCAGACATCTCTCACAGCACAATCAATACATTTCATGGTGTGTTTAGCTCAGACAATGTTCAGTTATTAGAGTGAAAAGGAGAAAGTATTCATGAATCTGAAATGCTTTCTATGTCTAAGAGAAGACTGGTGATGACCAAAACCTTTTGCCTCACACAGTTCCCTTCACTGTGTCCCCTGTGTCTTTCTATGTTTGTTTTCTTGTTGATTTCCCTGCTGAATAGCTATTTGTCTTCTCAGTGCTTAAAAAAGAAATTAAATCTGAGACCTTTTTTTTGGTGTGTTGCTCTTCACTGAAGTCAACACTGTAACCTAATAGTGGTGCTTAAGATGTATGTAAACAAGCACTATTGTATCAGTCTTCAGCTGTACAGCGGGAAAAAAACTCTAAAGAAGGGCCATAAGTGGGTGCAGCTTAGTAAAAAACCAAATGTGTCATGAGTTTTCATAAATCGTCTCTCTGGGAGGCACAGCAATGATAGACAAGATTCAAGGGGTCAGTCCCTCGGATCTGTGCTGGTAAGTTTAATGACAATAATAAAGTGGTTACCATTTGAAGCAGTGGGGTGGTCCCTAGCACTGTGCTGGTGCTGCAATTGAAAAGGAGACCAACATTTATCTTGTAAAGCAAATGGGGGCTTGATTGCGCCTTCTCAGAGCAATGGTTTAGCAGATAACCATGAAAAATAGTCCCTGTGAGAACTGTATCTTTATGCCTATAAATTCTAGAATACTTTAAATGTGCAAGTGAACTTAAAATGTACTGCTTTGACTGAATGGAAAAGTGTTAAGTTTGAAACTGCGAATTTTTTAATATTTTGTTCCTGTTTTCCTTTTTGGCTTTCAACTGTGTGACAAAGCACCCCACAGTTCCAACATATATATCCAGTCTTCAGGTATTTTTAACTCTATTTGGTATGTAATACATTGTTAGGAGCATGCAAGGGATGACTGCATATACATTTGTCCTCTCTAGCCCAATGAGTGTATGCTTTCCCTATAACTGTCACGTAGGGTAGGTTGCTGTCTGCTATTTTAAGGGTGTAAACTGTGGAAATAGTTTCTTTCAACGATAAAAAGGTTAAAAAATGAAAAGGGAAAAATGGAGGCTTGGAAGAAATTATTTTTAGAGAACAATATTACTCACTGTATACTCAAAAAGCCTTTCTCACAGAGGAGAAAAAAAAAAGAGTTTTGAGAGATAAAACCACAACACAGAAGAATATCTGAAATGAAATGTAGAAATGAGAACATAGACCTAGAATATTGGGCTTTAAATTAGTCACCATGGAAGTCAACATCAGTGTATAAGGAGAATTTAAATTCATGTTAACAGAGCAAATCTTCTGTGACAGTGGACATAAAAATTCTGCTTGTGTTTTCTGTAGATCTTCCCTTTTTTTTTACTGTGAACTCATGACAGAAACAGCCATTCAATAAAGAATTCAATCTTATATTTTAACAGTTTAAATTGACAAAAGATAAATGAAGCCAATTTACTACGTATTGGATTCATTCAGCTTAGTTACAACCAGTGGTGAGAGTCTTCCACTAGATTTGAACTGCTATTTCATTACATCGCAAAACAGGGATCGAAGAAACCTTGGTCATACTCTTTACTCCCAGCTATTGCTGTCGTTCACAGTTATACTTTTAAAAAATAAACTATCAAAATATTTTGTATTATTTTGCTTACTTTTTCTTTACCTAGAGGGGTATTCCTGTTCCTTACCATGCTTATGACTAGAAAACTTGTAAGATTCAGCTGGAATGCATTCAGGTTCACTTTATATAACAGCGTGTTCTTGTCCTTCTCATAATGACTTTCCTTGCTTTTCCTTTCTTGGCGTTGCAGAAAGCCACTGCTTTCCTGTCAGACCTTGTTTAGCTAGGCCATAATTATTCAAATTCCAACCATATTTTCCTGCCCTGCCTGTTTTTCTGGCAGGTTTAGGAGGTTCAACATTGTAACATTTCAGAGGCATCAGTGACACAGATGTGTGACCAGCGATGCATTCATGCTGCTCTGCGTGTCTGACTGGAAAGCATAAGGAGATGTTGGCCTTCGACACACTGCACTACCAGTGGCAAAGAAAGCAAATGAGACAGAGCATCTTGCAGGCTGGATAGCCCCCCTGACTTGAAAGGTCCCAAGTCCTGGGCTGTGAAAACCACTTTGGAGCTCACCTGGAGCAGGTGAGCTCAATCTTTCATGTCTTGAGTGCCTTGTTGCTCTTTTGATATTGTATTTTTACTTAAGAAATTCAGCTGAACACTTTGCAAAAGCAGCGGGAGCTGCATACAAACTGTATTATCATCTTAGTGTGAATTTATTGCATTGATTTTTGCTATTAATAGTACATATAAAATAGTGGCCCTTGAAGAATGTCAAAAATAATACAGTAGCTCATAATGTTTTAAAGAGCAACTGAGTATTTGCTTAAATCCTTAGCAAAAATCGCCTTTTTTTTTCTGCGGGGATTAAATTAGGTTCGTTTTATCTGTAAAGGTCAATTACTCCACTTTTAGTCATTTTCTGTACAAAAACTGAGTATCTTTACTGCATGCACGCCTAAAAGACCCGTGAATATATACTTTTAATATAAGAAAGTTTGAAGTACATGCATTTGCTCATAAGTTTGGACATCACAGTGCAAAGATGAAAAGGTGTGAAAGAAGCCACACAGTTTTATGAGTAACAAAGTGTACAGAGAATAAAGTGTACCTTGAAATATTGCTCTAAGTAACTTGTCACTGTCCTTTAACGTAAGTAAAAAAGAGCATCACTAAAGAATAACTATGTCATTTCTAAAACGACATTTTTTCTGTCTGACACTTTGACATGTTGGTGCAGTAATTCTTCCTTTACCCTTTAAGTGCCCTTAGCTTAATTTAACCTTGAAAGTAGTATTGGCATAGCAACTCTTTTAAAGAAAGCATCAAAGTTTCCAGTCTGTCTGCAGTTTAAAGGTTAATTATGCACACTGCCAATTTCTGTGAGCAGCCAGGCTTTGTACACTCTCCTGGTGTAAAGCTGAAAAGTACTGTTGAAAGAGGATACACATTTTAAAATAAAACTTGTGAAGTCCCCCTTTTCCATTCAAACAGCCTGCACTGTCAGTTTAGCTAACCTTTGTTTGCCTGTCACTGTGTTCCCATGATTAAATGTGAAGATTATAATCATTAACCGTGCTGGGGGTTCACTGTGGGTGGAATTTTGATGGGTGGATGACATTCTGTTTATACGACGAAGTCAAAATCAGACTTCATCTCTTCCAGCTCAACACCCGGAGGTCTCTAGGTTAGCTACCACAGCCTAGATGCAGTCGTGTCATCTGACTTTAATATTAAATACTGCATCCATGGCAGATTGGAAGGTATTTTACTATACTCTTTAATCTTTGTCTTTCCTTTTAACTGGAATAATCTAGTGGACATAGATGAACTTGATTTGACCTAGAGATGAACTGGTATAAAAAAAAAAGCTAGAATAATAATAATAAGGGGGGAGACAGAGAGAGAGAGATAGAGAGGCAAACTAGAAGCTCTTGTTTAATGTACAGAAAACCAGAATTTTTATTTAATTTATTTCCTCCGTTATTTTTTTCCTTTTTTCTTTTCTTTTTTTTTTTTTTCCCGGTAAATTAGGAAATGTTTTAAATTTTAATTTCCCTGTTGAGATCAGTCATACTTTTTACTTTAATAATCCTATTGATGACATAAGAAAGTAATGAGGTTTGAAAGTTGTATTAGCATAAGAACTCTTCAAAACATAAACCTGAAAATAACATTTCTGAAAATGCTATTGTAATTTAATTACAATTACACTTCATTAAAGTTAGTTTACTTTCAAAGGTGTAGAGTATTCCTAGTAATTGAATTAACATCACATAGAAGGAAGACTGAAATCCTTTCTACATTATAATAGGAGAAAAAAAAAGCCATACTAATGACTTGTTTGATGTACCTGTTCATTAAATGATGTGACATCAATTGTAAAGCAACAACACATATTATGTTCACTTTGAAGTATTTTATTTTATTTATGATGCCGTTTTGTTAGCCAGCAGGGATTTCACAGAAAATCATTAAAATTTAACTACATGCAGGTGATCAGCAAACTCTCCTAAACTTTATGAGATCCACTAGGTTAGTCAATTAACATAACAGAAAAAAATTTACAGAAAAAAAATGTTATTTATTGGGAAGTTCCTTGAGTTTCTTGTTAGCTTGCATCATCTTTTTCTCATTTCCTGTCAGGCTTCACTATCAGAAAAACACATCTCTGGATTTTATTGTACCTTGGTCTCAGTGGCTTTCACATGTGTGCTCCAATCTCAGTTTTCTTAGCTTCAGTGTGAAAATATTAAAGTGAATAGAGTTTGGAAGGAAATTCTGGCAGGTATCACAAGTTTAGCTCAAATGGCCAGTGACTTTTTCTGCCTTTAACAAGTGAATCTTAGAGGGCTGAAGGGCTTGCTCGTCAGCACTTGAAACTCTGATGAACTCTGATCTTGCCTTTAGCCATGCAGACTCTCCTCATCACCTTTAAACTCATGTACTCGGTCAGAAGGGGGCTGTGCAGAAATAGCTGCAAAGATACTTTGCTGCTGTTTTCCAAGAAATTTAGGCAAGCTAGTATTTCATAATGTAATTCAGCTAAGTGTTTTGGAGAACTGAATAATCCTAGGAAGCCTAAAACACAATTTTAATGCGCTCTTTTTTTGTAGCTTGATGTGAAATCTTTCATTCTAAATGCCTTCGGACATCTACTTCCTTTCATGGTTTCTCACATTTGAAACACTGTCTGTGTTGGTCAAGTTACTACCCCTACCTTGCTCAAATACATATTGAAAATGTACTTCTATCTTAACTTTTTAATAAAATTATTCAACGCATAAAAATCATACCTTCACAGACTTTTTAACCTTTTGGGGGGCATGTTAGAATATCCTCTATTTGCTGTCAAATCAGTGTGAAAGGATTAATTCCATTGTGCAGTATCATATCAAATCTTAAGGTGTAGTTGTGCTAACTCAGGACAGAGAAGTGGATATCTTAAAAGGATCAGAGTACTTTCCTCTATGTGTGTGCTGTGCACATGGATATGCATTGATTCTAACTAATATGGAAGACATGAGTAGCAAATGCACATGAAGTTTTGTTACCTAAAATCCCATGCTGTCCAGAGTGTAGCAAGGTATCCCATTTTCTTATAAACACATATAATGTAGGAAGAATATTGTTGAAAACAGAGAATAATGGAAAACTTGTCTGAAGATTTCATTATGACTATTAAATATTTTTATGAGGATGCATTTCATTAAATCTGTGTGTTTGTGTAGAGCACTTCTAATATAAATGTCATCCAAAGGAAAAATAGAAGAAACCTGGTCAACATTTTCCATTCAATTTAAGGTAATGTTGTAATTATTTCTTCCATTAATTGGACATGATTCAAAATATAGTGATTTCTAATGTGTATAATGGTTGTAAAATGTTGACAGTTGGAGAATATCTCATTGACATAAAAAAGATTAAGCTAACAGTTTGGAGGCTGTTAAGCTATTAATGATAATGAGTATAAGAAATGTGCAACTAGCAAAGGTGGAATCTCATTTAGCTGTCTTCACAATGGGTTTCCATAAAGCAGATTGAAGGTAAAGAGGTTGCACTGAATTTGACTGCAGGAATTTAGTATCAAGGATAGATACAGCTCAGTTGGTACTTAATTATTTAAAAGCTTCATATAAATAATTACTGTTGAAATTGAAAACATGTGCTCATGGGACCAGGATATAAATATATTTAACATACCAGAACATATTTTTAAGCCAGCAGTTCAGGGATAAGCTCTTTACCTTTTTCCCTTCCCCCCATCGCTTCTCCATTAAGTCTTTTTAATGCATTGATGCTGAAATAAAATAAAAATTGCACTGTGGACTGCATTCCAGCATAGTATTTGGAGCCTGGTCCTGCTTCAGTAAAAGTCAGTGAAAAATATTCGACTGATTTCCCTTAACTAATATTAGATACAAAACCTTAAAGGAATTCCAGAAGTCCTCTGTACTTCCAGACTGCTGTGGGATCAGATTAATAGTCAACACTGGGAATCCGTGTATCTGTATGATCTTCCTTTTCTGTTTATTTTGAAATCCAGTAACTATTTTGACTCTTTGATCACCTGCACTGTTACAGCATAATGAAACTGCTACATGATATTGCAACATATAATGCTGCTGCCAAAATGTATGTAACTGACTATCCTGCCACTTGCGCATGCACTGAAGTTATAGGAGCTGCAACTGCAGCTCATAGCTAATCTGTTTCATGGCTTAAAATAGATGCTTAATACAATGGAACCATTGAATCAAGTAAATTAAAATATTACAAAATAACATTTTTCAGAGTAATATGACTTTTTTGCACTTGCTTGTCATAATAAATACTTGACCACATGGTAAGGGTTAATTTGGACCTTCACTTAAACCTTGTTATAAGAGGTATACACAAAGCCTAGTCTTATTAGGGGAGCCAAAGAATTCCAGAATAAAATTGATTTTCAGCAAATTAAATTCAATGTTTCTATCCAGCACAGGGTTCATAATGTAAAAATTGTTCAATCTGTTTCAGAAGAGAAAGCAAAATGTCACCATTCAAATATATGGCTAAAGTCTTCCTCTTACACACAAACGTTAGTGAAAACTCTATATTGAATATATAAAAACTGGAGTTCTAGTCTGACTATGGAAGATTTAAAAATTATTAACTTGTGAAAACTTACATATTTCATCTGTTGCCCACACTATTTATGAAGAGAGAATACTAGAGTGTTTTGCTATTGATGTGTATTTTTGTAAGAAAAATTCTTGAAATAAAATGAAAAAAATTTCCTCCAGTGCAAGTCGAGGTGAAATGAGTATTTTCCTTGTGGGGATATTCTTTGACTGGTCTCTTGCTTCTAGAGAGAAGCAATTTACTTACATACTGGCAAAATCCACTACACTTGGAACTATATTAGAGTGGCGAGACCAGTTTTCTGTTCTTGATGAGAAGCTTTGAACAAATTGGCTTCACTCTGGCTTTCAGTAATGCAGAATTTTCATGCTGCCAACAAGAAATTCCTGCCAAGCCAAGAAGCAGTTGTTTGAGTTGGTAAGGTAGCCCTTACTGAACACAGACACACCAAATGAATTACAAGACAAAATGTAAAGAGAGAGTTGAAAACCTTGCAGATGATATAGAACAATATAATTCACTCAAGATAAAAGAAACAAAAGCTAAGAAAAAAAGGTTAAATAAATTAAAGAGAAATAAACCCAGAAGTTTCTGTCAATTTCTGTATAATTTCATTTGCATTTATTGAATAGCTGAACTTTATTGTATTGATCTTTCTTTCTCTTGTTTATTTATCTCCATGCTTTATGCTGTTTCCATCTTCCTATAAAAAATAAAGCTTGCTTTATTCTGTATTTAAATAAGTAAATAAATAAATAAATAGAGTCTTTTTTCACAGACACCATAGAAATGGTGCCAAGGGGACAGCATGTAGGGATCTACTTCACTCAATGCCATTAAGCTGTGGGCACTGCCTCCATGCATCAAACCTGCATGCACTCTGGTTTTGAGCACCTCTCACCTTCCCTGCCTCCACTGCTTTGGAGTCAGCACCTTCTGTCAGGCAACTGGGATGCACTTGAACAGTGCAGAGAGTTTTGACCCATCTGTATGAACTGTTAACTCTACACTGGCCCCAGTCTTATATTCTGTATGGCACTAAAAGCCTGTCAGACTCTTCTAGAAATATAAGACTTTTTATTCCCGTTTTATTACTTTCGTTTTTTGGAACCATTTTAGGATAATTTACTCGTACTTTTGAGGAACGTTTAAGTTGAGGTGTACAGCTTGTGCAAGTATTATTAGAAATGAACCTTACATAAATAGGCAGTGACTAGAAATAAATTTCTGGCTTGCATATAGAAAGAATACTAAACCTTTGGCCTGTTCAAAGCTTCTCTTGAAACCTGAAGAGCTTACAAAACTGTACACCATAAATCATTTTTCAGTACTCAAAATCTGAACACATTTAAGCATAGGTTCTTTTTATACCAGATATTCATTGACAATAAAATGATGGAAGGAATTGAAATGTCTAAATGCCTGTGGCTAGCTCAGTAAAAACATTGCTGTAATGCATTGTGGTGAGTATGGAAGTCAATACACCTGAATGTGTAAATGTGTATTGAAACAAAGAATGACATATTTTTTTTAGCATTAAACTTTACTGTAGGTCTATGGTTATATCTGCACTATAACAATGGTGACCACACTAGATCACAGATATATTCAAGCTAGGTTTAAGCTAGTTAACTCAAATACCAGTATCAATTAGTCATGGCAGCGAAAGGCAATATATTTTGTATCTTGGATGAGTCTTGCAGTGACTCATTGCCTGCAGCACTGGCATGTAGTTCTCTCATTTCAGAGGCTGAGCAGTCCTGGGTATCTTACCAAAAATCTTTTCCTGGAAGGATTGAGAGGTTTTCAGATGAAATGTACTGAGAGTGATGAAAAGTAAGCAAATAACCAACAACTGAGGTTTCTAAGGTGTATGGAGACATAGAAGGTGGGATATGTTTCATATACCAATAAAAATTTTACATTTGGAAAACTTCTATTACTCATTTTTTCAGCCCTACTGGAACGATATAGAAAGAGTAGCCAACAGGTTCAAACACAGGAAATAAATCAAGCAATCCACTGCCAAGTTCAATCAACACCAATAACTTAAAAGACTGAAAATTAAGTAGAAAGATCAAGTGTCTCTTTCTTCTCCAGAGCAAGAAAAGATATTCAGTAACATGAGGTCTTGGAACTCAGTATATTTTGGGCTCTGATCATTGGCTCGGGCTAGTAGATGTTGCTAGCTGGTGGCCTTAATTAGCCAACACTTTTACTCTTTCATAAATGAAATTAAAAGTGATTACATATGTCATTGTAATGTTTTTATAATGCAATCTGTCTTTGAGAATAGTGGTAGAGAAATGTGTGATACTCTTCCCTTAATGCATTCATCACTAAATTTCTTATTAGATAGACCTATAAATTATGTTCTGCTGTGGAGTCAGTTACAAACAGTAAATAGATTTAAAAAAAAAGGATTCTTAAAGCTAAGGGAAAAAAGAAATGTGTGTGGCTTGAGAGAGAAGGAAAGGCTCAGGCAGGCCAGTAGGACCCTGAAACAATGGAATCATCAGCACTGCTTTACACAACAGTCTAATTCAATGTGTCAGGCCATAATCAGCTCCGTTTCACAGTGCTTTGCTCCATAAAAGCAGATTTGTTTAACCACAGCCTCTATTTCAGCTTGACTGAGAATGAAGAATAACCAATGAAGCCAGGCATATCTCACGGGTTATGTTATGGGCATATAGTGAATCCATCATTTGCTGAAGAGGCAGAGAAAAAGTGACAGGCTCATTCATGCCTTAGAGTCATTTTTAGGCCTATTGAAAATTTTAATCTGTGCACTTTGGATGAACTTGCCCACTTCTTATTTAGTACATGTAGCCATGTGATAAAGTCTGTCTGCCTCAGATAGAGCAGACTTACTTCCCTAGGACATCAGCTCCTCCAAGCAGTTTTCTTCCATGGATTCAGCCTGGCTGCCTTGAACTTTACACAGACACATAAGCCCCATTTACAGGAGAACTCCAGAGTTAATTAAATGCTGAAATCACATATGCCCGAGGGCTAACATAACACCATTCCGGCAATATTCTTAATTTAGCATTAAAGATAGTGTACATTTTAAAATATATTTTCTTTAAAAAATACACCTCTATACTTAACAGCACGGTTCTTCTCTTCCCTGTCTCTGTATAATATAAAAGGTGTTTAAAAAAAAAAAAAGGAAAAGGAAAAAAAAATTTAAAAAGGACAAAAAAAAGTTGCAAATCAGCAAATTCAAGGAAATTGCTTATTTACAAAGTGTATGCAGCTGTCAAATAAATGAAATTGTTATTAAAAATGGTGGCAGGTTGGATAAATGAGGTAAAAGCAGCAGCTCAGATAAATGAGGTAAAAGCATGGGCTCATTTCTGCTAAAAGATTTCATTTTTCCCTCTCAGTGCCACAGATTGTGCTGCACTGTGCTTTTTCTGTGCATGACAGATATGTTTGAAACACTGGAAGTACTGAGGCACAATGTGTATAAACGCTTGACCTAAACTTGACAGTCCCGATTAATAATATCAAGTTTAGAAAATGGCAGCATTTACAGCACTCACGCACACCCTGACATTAGATTTTACCCTTTGCAAAAAACATAAAATGACACGTGAGTTAATTTCTTAATGCCCAAAGCAAACGAAGAACCATTCTTCTGAAATAGATTTGTTTTAAAAACATTTTCACATGAAATAGAGTAAATGCAGTGTCTTGCATTCATTTTATTGACATCCCTGGGCTACAGTATATTCAAGATGGGTGCACTTCAGTGAAATATGCAGTTTGATGGCTCACGTGTTTATTGTGAACCTTGGGAAAGAGAAAATCACTCTGATGTTAAAATTCAAGAAGAAACAAAAATACTTATATTTTACAGGTGGTAGAACCTTGAAAATTGTGTGTGGCTTTGTTTCCCTTTGTGATTTTGTGGCCAGGTTTCAAGTGAAGAGCTTGCCAAGTGTTAGGTCTACATCACTTTACTTTCTTCCCATTTCTGCTTAACCTCCCATTTCCAGACATTTGAATTGAAGATTAAGAGGCAAAGAGACAATTTACTCAATCTCAGGGCTATGTATGGAGAGAAACTATAATCAGTCTTGTTCCTTTCAAACTTCAGATTTAAACTTAGAACAAAACAATTTGAATATACTTTAAGCCAGCATTTGTCTGATTAAATGGTAAAAAGTTCAAGGGGTGAGGAAGACCAGAGACACCAGTGAATGAAATTACAATAGTGAAACAAAACATTATAAAATTAGGGCAAAGCATGTCCAGTCTCATAAATCTTGTTTATCAGAGGCTTTTTTAAAAGCACTTGAGCAGTGGATAAATTTGGACATAAATTTTTAAGAGTATTTCAACTGTTCATTTTTGTTAAAAAAAAAAAAAAAGGGTATAATGGGGATATTAAGAGCACTGTCAACCAGCATAATATATATAGCGCATTAATGGCAGAATCAGTCTTGTTTCTTTTGTGCTCATTACCTATGTGTATTTTTATATTATAGAATTTAAATGTTATTTGGGGCCTTTAGAATTTAACACATTTAAAGTTATCAATTTTACAAAAAATGTTGTAAGATTCCTGATAGACTTAATAAAATGGACTTGTTCTTATGCTCTGCCAATATTCTAAATTTTCATAAAGCAACTGGTTTTTTTCTGAATACTATAACTGGAAAAGGAAACTCATAAGAAAAAGTCAACAGAGTAACATGTATAGCAATATGAAGAAATATACAATCTTACAAGTATATTAAGTCAGATGAAAATGTTACAGCTGAATCTCCTCTGCTTAGGCAAATGAGATCATTTTGGAGATTTTCAGAAGCTGATAGAAGTGACATTAACTCTGTATTCCAAAAATGTTACCTAAAATATGTATGTTGTCTGTTGGAGATATCTGAATTTTTCTCATATTCTGCGTCACATTATCGGGTAAGAGAATAGAATACATCTTGAATAATGCTTGTAATGGCAATGTCCTTCTATTTTCTATGATATAGATACAATGATTCACAGGATTCAAAAATCTTTATGTTAAGAACCAAAATCTTGTTTCTGCATGCACAGGCTGAACAATGGAATGCAGGAAACCTGTGAAAAAGCTTAATCAAAATTACCACAGTGGTTTGGTAAATTGCTGAAATATCAACATCACACATCAGCCTAAAATACTATGCACATAACCATAAAAAATCACTTGTTTTTCATTGCAATTTAATCTGACAACATTCTTTATTAAGAACAGAATTTTTAAAAATGGATATTCAACTGTATTAAAATGTCTGAAGTCACATATTTGAACACAGATGGTAGCTAGCAATAGGAAAACTTGGATTAGACAGTTTTTTTCTGTGCCAGGTCTGTGCCATGACCACCACTCTTCAGATGAGAAGTAACTCTAAAGTCTGGCTCTCTGAAATTGTTCTCAAAACTCTGCTAGCTTGACATGTTCCTGCTGTGAATGTGTGTATCTCCAAGAGATTTCAAAGCTGAGAATAATTTGTCAGGTTGAATTCTTGCCCTCACATCCTCCTGTTTGACTTGTATTCAGCTCAGAATATCTATGTGTAACATAGACTAAAATAAGAAAAAGAAACTTAAAATGGCCAATATCTGGTAGTATTGTGCATTGTATGTTAATAATTCTGTTTTCATTGCTTATATTTTAAATATTATTCTGAAAAGAGGAAATTACCCTAAAATTATGATTAGGTGAACGCTGAATATTGATATAATGAAAAAAGAGCTGTTCTATTATTTATGTTCAAAAATATTAGAACCATAGCCTTTTATGCTATATTTCATAATGCATTGAATTTACATTTTCCTGCCATAGATCTTTCTAATATTAAGATACTATTCAGTAATTTTTTCTATTTGTGTAGCTATTACCAGAAAGAACAATTTTTATGGTCTTGATGAATTTTACAGTCTCACAGATTTTTAGTATATTTCAATGAATCTGAATAATTTTGGTTTTCAGATTTAAAAAATTACTCAGAGGTTTATATGATATGATTATATTACTTGTTAATTTCTTATATACTTAACTGGTTTTGTGATCAAATCGAGGCTTTAGTTTTAACAAGAAATGGATTACTGAGAGGATTTCTAATACTTATTCATCTAGAAATGAAATAGGGATTTCAGCTGTGAATCTCTCAGATGAGACCAGTGCAGATTATCGTATTTTGACTTTTTTGATTCTTGCGCTAGGATTCACATAGAAACAGTTATTCAAATTATTGATATCCTCAGATATAATTTTCCAGTTCTGCTTGAATTCATTCAGGTGAGTTTTGAGTCTGAACCAAATTTCAGAAACACGGATAGGTTGTAAATTCAACCGTTACTAAAATAAATATCTTCCAGCATCACCTGATCAAGCTTCCTTGCTTGTTAAGAAAACAAATGATTCTTACAAATTTTGGTGAATGATGTTTGACTGACTGTGGTACAGAACATGAAAATTCAGTTACATAGTTATGATTACCACTTCTAATCTTTTAAATTCAGAATTCTGGTTGATTTCTGTGAAAGAAAGTAATTATTTTTACTTTCAAGCTCAGGAAAAAAATATGGTTTCTGAAAGCAAATTAAAAATCAAATTTGGTTTAAATTGAAGCTATTAGTATATATACATTGACCACAAGACAAACTCCCATTTCTTAGAACAAGATAAAGGAAATGAGTGGTCAGCATAGCCACATGCAGCTTTTACCCAGAAGGCAAACATTTAGCACTTTCATCAGTTTCCTTTTATCTGCCTCTGTCTGTCGGTACCACTCAGCTCAGCCTTCGATCTGATGAGAGGGCACTGGTGTCATGGCAGAGAATGTGAGCTAATGAAAGTGTAAAGCTTTGGTTCAACAGAGTAGAAAATTCCCATCTAGTCAGCAGAAACCGCAATCTGATATGATTGAGTTTTTAGTAGGTGTTGCTATTAAGTCCTTAGAGGTCCAGGATGGTAGAACTTGTGATCCTCTAAACATTAAACATTAAATATTTGGTATTTTTTTTCTTTAATTACTGTTGTGGTCTTGTTTTGGCAGTTTGAGATTTTTGGGGGTATTTTTTTTTGTTTGTTTGTTTGTTTTGCTTTTTAAATTTATGACGGTTTTTAACACCAAAACCCAACATGCTAATTTCTTTTATGTCACATAGCTCATTAAATTACAAATACTTTAATTAGTGATGCTACAGCAGTGCAACAACTCTTAGTCCAGACTGAGAAATAATCAAAACCAGAATCAGAATTCCTGAGAATTTAATATAAGGTTCAAGTCCATATATGAAATTTGTAACAAAGTTTTATCAATACAGCAAACATACTTGTGGAGTAAAACCTGGGCACACATAAAATTTGAATTCTCATTTGTCTTGTATTAGATTACCTCACTCACAACTATCCTACCTGATCACCTCATTAAATATTTGTGAGGACAATTTGGTGATGTAACTACTTGCTATTGAGTTCCATAACATCTGTGTAAAAATGTAGAAAATCAAAAGAAATTGAAGAGGCTGGACCACAAGAAATAATGGATTTGCTGCTTGTTGCCTTATTACTAATCATAGATTTTTCCTAAAATAGTTTCCTCTGTGAACATGGGAGGAATTAATATGGCTTGACTTAGCCCTATAAAATTTAGAATTCAAATTAATTATTCAAAGCTGCTTATATAGACGCTTGCAGAGGTATTTCATTCCTTCACCTTAGACACTATGAGTTGTTCACAAGAAAAATCTTTCTCTCCATTGACTACTTGAGGGAAGTCCAAGCTGCCAATTTTCACTAATGCCCAGTTTATGTTAAAGTTCAATCCAATTAATCAAACATCTTTATTTCTTCAAGGATTGTTCTGAATGCTCATTTTCACTAGTCTGACATTTTGGTGCCAGCTTGGAACTCAACTTATTTTAAACACCCTAAAGAAAGCTGAGAAGTCTCCAGTGTGTAGACACCAATATGGAGAGAGTGATACCTGATATACATCAACCTGAGAAAGACTCAGCAAGGACGGAGCAAAGCTGGCATTTAAAGCACCTTATGAGAGAGAAAAAAAAAATTCTTGAAGGTTACAAAAAATAAAAATACAAATTATAAAAAATTTAATATCATTCATTCATAGTTTTCTATTTTACCAATAAAAAGGGAACACTTAGGATAAATTATTCTCTTGGGATATCTGCCATTTCATGCATCATTACACAGGAAATGTGGGATTTCAAAAAACATTGATATTCTTGGCTAACTTGCTGAGAATGCTAGTGCTGTGTGAACCTTTGACTGTCAGCATTCATTTTGTAGTTAGGAGGTACTTGGTGGTATTTCAGCATACAAGATCTCTTCTGAGGATCTGTCTTGCACTGATATTTGTCAGATGTCTTATTTATAGCAGAGCTATCTTTTAAAGAAAAAAGTAATTGTAGACTCTGAGCAACACTATTTTGTTACAGTTTTGCATAACAACTATGTTTTTCATCATAGCGCTAGATTACTATCAATTCCGCTTAGGGTTTCTCTTTCATTTAAATTTTGCATTTCTTTAACAACTCTGCAACATTGCCCTAGAAATAATTTACAGAAAAATTAAGATGTATGCTTTAGCAGCTCACAGGAATTAAGAATATGATGAGATGTGGTTTTATGAATATTTAAAATACTATTGTGTTGCATTTTTTCATAGGGAAACAAGTATTCAGATATTCAGAACCTGAAAATTACATTGTTAACTCTGCCATCAGTGATAATTTGTGACCACTACATTTTCTGATGATGATTCTAAGAATAAAAAATACCTGAAAATTGTCTTGATTGAAAGAGTTACAGATATTCAAAGTAACTTGTGATAAATCATTTAGCATTTCTAGGAAGTCTCAAGATTCAGAGAAGGTTAAAATGAATCAAACAAGTTGTAGCATCTCAGCCAAGAAGAATTTGGGTAATTATTTTAAATACTCATTTTCTTTTGTAACACAAATCTGGCAGTAGGTCCAACTAACTATTCCAGTATAAAACTCTGCTTTGAAATTTAAAACTCAAATGATTAATTAAAAATATTCAACTGCGAACAATGGCAAAAAAAGCCCCCAGTGATGTCAAGCTCTAGGTTATTTTGCATCATGTGATTCAAAGAATAATACATGCAATGCTGCAGTGTCAACAATGTGGCATCCATTAACAATGATGCAAATGTATTTTGATGGGTGATATTGCACTTGAACTTTTTCACAATGTTTCCATAAATGTGCAAAAGAACCAAGCAGACAAACAAATGATATTTTTTATACTACCTTTTATGTTCCTGTTCACTGTGTTCAACACCATATTCTGTTCTTTCACAGCTAATGTGAGGGGTAGGTCACCAACAGAGCTACATTCTCAAAGAGAATATTTTTTATTTTTTTATCTTCTCTTCTACTGTTCGTAGCTGCTTGACCTGTTCCAGCTTTCTGTTGGATGACAAAAAACATTCATCTGCTTTTTTATTATTGTTTTTTTTAAATTTATTTTTTATTTAAACTAGATTATAAAAAATAAAGGCAGATAAAGTTCACTTTATTCCAGTGACAAACTAAATATTCATTTCCTTATCCCTGTAATAGTGTCAACAAACTTCTGTGGGTGGATAGTCTGGACACAGACACTATCCACTTACAAATTTTTCATATAGTATTTCAGTTATGAAGGAAATAAAAAATGTAATTAAAATTATCCAAACAAACCCCAAACCTCTGAAACAGAGGACAGAGGACAGAACAGATTTGAGCTCCAAAGAATTAGAAAGGATTTTGTCTGAGACAAGCCCCAGAGAGCAGAGTAAATATTATTTGATGCAATTCAATTCCAGTTTGACAGGACAGTAGACAGAAAAGTATCTCTGAAAAACTGAAAGCAAAATGTTGGGAAGTGCAGTTATATGGCTTTTCATTGAATATTTTAGCTCCGCCTTTCCAGCTTCAGCTGAGCTAAAAAAAGTTACTGACTGAGAGGAATCACTGCTATGTCTTTTACTGGTGTCCTTTGAAAGGATTGGTTAGGAATGATGGATTTTGAAATGTGTTTTTACAAAACGTCATACATTTCTGTGACTACATGCATGACCTTTAGTCACAGACACAACCGTAATATGTTAATTTGAAAATACTTGTTAGATATACTGATGACAGCTGTTCATGGCTTACTGCAAGAAGGAGTAATAACAAGGATGCAAATACTGGGAGTGGAATTTGTATCGTGCCCTTTATACAGCCTTGTTTCCAAAGCAACTTCTCTAAAATCTGCGGCATTCATATTTGGTACTGAGGTGTTTTGCTGTTACTATATCAGATCAGTCAATAATAATTGTGCTTTCCTCCAGTCATTTAAAATAGAATACATAGTAAAAAATAGTGTATTACGTTGCATTTGTTACACAGTGTACATTTAACACTTGCCCAAGAAAGCCCAACTTCCATTTTTAAAAAGAGCAACTATTAACACGATTTTTACTGGGGACACTGTTAACTCACTATAATTTGTACTTTAAAGCTACTTTCACAGGTGTCATTTTCAAAATGTGTGTGCTGTTTCTTCCCTTCCTACACTGCACAATATCTTACCTGATCTTTAGCCCTGCTGAAACTGGTGAGGGTTTCATGCAAGTAAATATTATTCAGGGTATGGCTGCAAAAAATTGGTTAAGTGTGAAAAATTTTGTATGGTATAATGATATGTTTTACAATCAATAGACATTTAAACTGACAATGTCTTTTGTGGTGTTATATTCTGTTTTATCCAGCTCAAAGCCCAAAGACAATTGATTTGTATCAATAACGTGCAAGCTGTGGTGTTAATTCTCTCTTAGGAGTCTGTTTGTAGCTTATTCTGTGATTAACAGATGCTTTTAAAGTCCATTAAAACTGAAATTTGTACTTCTCGGTAAATTGTGTTCAGAAAGTGTTGTGGATTCTTATTCCACCACCTGTGTAATTGCTACTGAATACTGTGAAATGCTACTGAACTCAGCATAAAAGTTATTTCCATCTTTAAAAGTGACATAATTGCTTTTTGTAATGTAAAATCACTATCTGATGTCCTTGAATCCTAAATCAGAAATATTTTAGGGAAGAGTTTGTATAATGTTTAAATGTCAAAAAAAAAGGGTTTTAATTCACAGCATGCTTTAGTTTAGACTGACTATAATTTCTTTCTAAAGTGAATTTTCTCTCAGACTTTGGTGGGCACACCATAATTACTATGGTCTTTCAAAATAAGGAGAAAATATTATATACTTCATGTATTGCTGTTCTTCAAAAGAAAAACTTTGACACTTACTAGATTCTGCATGTGTTAATTTTCATAGAAACAAAAGAAACCCCCATTGTAAAATATTACCTGTTGGTCTGGTCTCTGTTCTCTTCCCTAGAACAGTTTCTTCTGGAGTTTGTACGCACTTCCTGCTTCAGAGTTAATTGTATATTTTGCCAGAACTGAAATCAAAATGGTACCTGCCTTGAAATGAACAAATACTCGCTATTGTAGAATATTATCCACAGTAGGTATCCCACAGGTTTCCACAAAAATTGCTAAAGAGGCATATAGAAACTAACTAAATTTCTTGCAAAAAAATTTCTTAAAAAAAGTATTTGAAAATGTAGGAATTTTCCAAATATTATTTTATATATGTTCTTACAGATTTTTATTCAATGAAGTACCTAGTACCATTCTTTACTCTGCTGAATGCGTATAAACTCAAATGCATGTGCAATTACTGAAGTGTAAGGGAGAGGGGCCCTCCTACTGGCTTAAAACTCTTATGAGCTGCTGATTAGTTTTGATATGAAATGTGTGTTTCTCTAAGTAAGTCAGGAAAATTAAAGCAATAAACTTATCCCACTTCTGCCTAATAGAGCAGGACAGTGTAGCAGTTCGACAAAAAGACCAGTACTATCTCTACTATTTTTCCACCCAGTTAAATACTGAATGAAAATACTTAGGAAAACTTTATGACCTAGCGTTCAAGAAGCAATAGGAAAGTTTTCACTATATTTTTTCCTCCCAGAAGCACTGCTCACCAATAATCTATTTAAAAATATGAGGGAATACGTATCAACATGATAAAAATCAGTCAGTTGCCACTGAATTTTCAGAAGCCTTATAAAAAAGACAAAACCTTATTTTCCTGAATATAGACACTTATCGAAGTGTCTGTATAATATCGAAGTATATGGAATATCAAAGATCATTATTGAGGTGGTATTGAGCTGCTGCTCCCTGTTTGTACATTGAAGATACTTGGTATCTTTTGTCACAAACATTGTCAGAACATAGAGAGGCTGTATATAATTATGTTTTTTGTTATAATTGCATCAGTAACCAGACAGCAGAGAATTTTTCACTTAATATATGTTTTAAACTACATTCTTAATAAAACGAATACAAACATGAGGGTTCTCTTAGGTTATTGTCAAAGCTTGAAAGAGTGTCATATTTCTGCAATTAAAAAAATGAAGAAATATGAGCTTCTGAAAAAAAAAAAAAATTCCAGGAAAAAGTCAGAGGTACAATGGTCAAGTCTTAACTCTGCCACTGTCCTCTGTTGTGAATTTCAAGGACATGACATTTCAAAATACTAACAAAAGGACTTTTCCCTCTGAAAAAATATAATGACTCAGAAAAATATCTGTACTTCTTGGCTGCCTGATACTCTGTTCCTCTTTGGTGAACATCTACAGCTGGTAATCTCTGTATCCACTGGGCATATTCAGTCATATTTAGTAAAATAGGGAACACTGCCTGCAATAGGCTTATTATGTTAAAAACTTGCCCTTTGTATGCTCCATGTAACAGGATAGAGTCATTGCAGACTTCCCACTCCCGGTTCACAGCTATGTGAGTGCCAGAGAAACAGTCTGCCTCTGAATAAGCACAGTCCCTTGTCTGTGAGAGTTTCATGCATGCCTTTTCACGTTATTTAGCATCTGACACACTCTATCAAGTTATACTTCTTGTTGCATTACACTGCACGTTGGCATGATGCAGCAGGCCACCCCACACACCGATACATAGGACAAATCCATGACTAAAGCAAGGACTGGGAGGGTATTTCTTCTTGTAACGACATTAGTAACAAATAAAAAAATTAAGACTCTTGGGAAGTATTAAGTTTGTTTTGCAACACAGTAGCCTGAATTGTGTCAAAAGGCTCTTAGAACACCCCAGCCCCAAAAAGGAAAAATGTGTCTTGTTATCTGAGCTAACAGATGCAAGTGCATTTTATTATGTCTCTTTGCATTAGGAAGCAGCCATTAAATAAAAGCAAAGCTTTCTAAAGTGCCCTAGAGGGAATACACATGGAAGTGTGCTTCAAATGCCCTCTGTGCTGGAAGTATTACTGCAAAGCTTGTTTCATACACAGTAACTTTTCCGCTTTCTCTTCCCTGCAAGTGACACTGCAGTTGAAATGATTTAATGCTGAATTATTCACTTCTGAAATAATAGACACTATCCTTGTTCCCTAATGATAACATCGTTGCCTGCAACAGACTTTTTATGACATATTAAACAGCAGAAATACCCTACACAGCTGTCAGATACTATTTTCTGGATAGGTAACAATTATGGATTCTTAAGGTATATACAGTAGAAAGAAATAACAAAGCAAGCCACTAACTAACAACAACAACAACAAAAAATAAAGCTGAACCCTTCTTGTATTATCTTATTTTTCAGAGTAGGTCACTGAGCACTGAAAATAAAACCTAATTACTCCCAGTTGAAAAGTTCAATGTCACTATTATGGTATGACCTACTTTCTGAAGCTCTGAAATTTTTGGCTGGGTAGATAATGGTTGAATATATTTTTTCACTATACGGGCAGCCCTTTGGATCATTTTTAATATACCACAAAACTCTGAACACTCACTTAAATAAATTGATACTATAATTAGAGGAATATATGGAAAATGTAGGTGAAGCATGACAAGTAACAAAGTAGTACAATTATGTAGGGCTAGAATATGTATTTATGATTAGAATCAGATGCAAATTCCACTGTATAAATAGAATGAAAGAGAAATAATATCTTTAAGGTGTTATACTGATTATTAGAATGAAGTAAATATAGCACCCACCATTAATTTCATAATAGGTACTTATGGACTCAGCATTTCAACATTTTTTATCTAGTGACATTATTCATTTAAATTTTGATCCGTGCATGAATGTTTCCACTGCCCATTAGTTTTGTTTAGAAGTGAAGACATGTCATTTTGTGAAAAATGGGAGTGATTAAGAGTTTGTTGGACGACTCCTGATAGAAACTATGAAATTAAATCAAGTAACTGGCTGCTTTTCAATTTATTTTCCCCAATATCTTGACAGAAAAAAAAATCTAAATGTCTTTAGTATTTTTACAAAGAGCTAGTCTTTGACCTGCTAAACTTAGCATATTATCCTCAGACAGATGTCCTAAAGAGCTGAAATATGAACAAATGACAGACTGAAATGTTTTAAAAAGATGGGCTTTTGACATGTAAGATAAGTATGACAAACATAGTACTTATGTAAATAGGTGAATGCTGAGTTGTTAAAATAGAAATTTTTAAATTTATTTGCCTGCTGGGCTGTGGAAAATAAATTTAAGCTATTATGATTTGTGGCAGTGTAGAAGGGTGTGCTAATTGCTTTCAGAATCTCAGGTACCAAAAAAAGTAATCACAAATGTGGCTGAAGGAAAGAATTGGATGGAAGAAGTTCACAGTGTATAGAAACTGTTATTAAAACAGTTTTTTGTCATAAGCTATGTGAATGCACCTTTTTTGTTAAATGTATTAATATAAGTGGACTTCCTTTTAAGTTTGGGCAAACCTCCTGCATATGCCCATAGCAGACACTGAACTTGTTCAGGAGTATGAAATTTGAAGGAAAAAAATTCCATCCAAGTGATTACTTAAAAACTACTTTATTTGTTTATTAGTTGAGATAAAGAATCACATGGATCATACTATAAAAGATTTGTAATTATTATGTAACACTTATGTTAAAAATGTGACAGATACCATATTCATAAAGTAAGCTTTTCCAAAAATTAGTTGTGATGTCTAAAAGCTTTGCTTTTTAGTTAATTATGTTCTATGTTCAGTGTTTTATTTCCCTTCCTAGAGGAGAAAAAGTTGTGGACTTGCAGCTGAGAAAGTCAATTGTGTCTTAGGCTGCATAAAAAAACCATGACTGGTAGGTTGAGGGATGGGATTTTGCCCCTCTACTCTGATTTTATGAGACGTCATGTAAAGTACTGTGCCCGGCTCTGGGGTCCCCAGTGCAAGAAGGACATGGGCCTGTTCGAGTGCATCCAGAGGGGACCATGAAAATGATCAGATGGCTTGAACATCTCTCCTATGTGTGGGGATACAAGAATGGGCTGCAGGCAGCTCAACTTTTATAAGTTAGAGCTGTATCCCTGTGAAGAAAGAAAAAACAATTTAGAATGCAGGTGTGTGTTGATTTCTGCAACAAGAAGCATGTGAGTGATACAGGAGAAAGGTATAAAAAGTTGTATTGTGGGCTGATAAAAAGCTGATGTCTGTCAGTACCTGCCACCATCTTCTGGGTTGATCTTTTGAGCGCTGACAAATGGTGCCCTGTGTGAGGACACAAAAGGAAGAGTCCACTGTCAACCATCACCTGCGCAGGCAGGCTGAGCTTTATTTCGATGGGTGTGGTGTGACACCAGAACAGGCTGCCCAGAGAAGCTGTGGCTGCCCATTCCTGGAGGAATGCAAGACGAGGTTGGATGGGGCTCTGAGAACTTGATCTAGTGAAAGTTGTCCCTTTCCATTGCCAGAGGGGTTGTATCAGATGATCTTTAAAGTTCCTCCCAACCAAACACATTTCATGATTCTATGATTTTTCTACTTATAACTTGCCAGTGCTTTTTCTGTCAGAAAATATTAGAAGCAATGGGGAAGAGATACAAAGCCAAAGCTATGTAAAAAAACTTATCACAGTTTTGTGCTTCTCTTTGCAGGAAATGTTTATAAATGAGAACATGAAGAATAACCAAGGAGTAATGAATAATGTATTCCTATATTTTCTGAAAAAAAAGTTAAAAAAATATTTTTAATGCTTTCCCAAATGGAACTTTATTCAAATGACTTTATGATTATAATGAATGATATAAAGTATCAAAAAATATAGTCCAACAAAATAAAGACTGTGCCAAGATGATTCACTGAATTCATAGAAACATAGAATGGTTTGGGCTGGAAGGAATTTTCCTTCAAAGGCTATCTACTCCAAACCCTCTGTCATGAACAAGGACATATTTTACTAGATCAAGTTATTCAATCCCATTCCATCTGACTTTGTATATTTCCAGTGATAGGACAAACACACTTTCTATCATAAAGAAGTTTATTATAATCTGGAAAATTCTTTGTCTGGGCTGAAGTACAGGGGTCCTTATGAATATGTTATTTAAAGGCAAATATTTCCATTTTGTAAAAAAGAGAATGCTTAACTGAGAATAAAGTTAAAGAAGAATGTTTTAGCTTAGGACCTAAAATCATAAACCATATTAAACTGAACAAAAGCCTCTGAAGGATGATTTCAGTGTTATCAGTTATCTTTTGTTTTAACCTAAAATTTTACTATAATGCTTAGGCTGCTTCCCATGATCATCTAAATCGATCCTTTGTTTGAGTTATATTAGAATGAAGTAAGTAAAGGGGATAGGAAAAAAATCTCTCATTGAACAATTAAGTTTTGTAAGCAGACAGATTTCACTCTTCAGGTCTTACTTATCCAGTAATTTTCAAGTAATAAAATAAACAATTATTTCAGGTTCCATCTTTCCATATCCAAGTCATAATGCATATATAACTATAGAAATGCTACAACTGCAGCTATGTAACCAGAATGATCACCATTCCAGTAATGGGACGGCAGCTTCTGTCTGTTGAGACTAGTAAACAAACATTCACAAATTAAAGTTTACAGAAAAAAAAAAAAAGGTTTTGCATCTCAGTTCTGATGTTTAAAGTTTGGGTTTTTTTTTTTTAATTTAGGTACATAGGTTGTTTAGGTTTTTTCTACATAGAAGAAAAAAGTACATCCTAGCCTAATAAATGCTAGCCAGATTTTTAGCAGAATTTAACAAGTCTAGACAACTAATAATGCTAAATAAGAAAAAAATCCTTCAATTATTAATTCTGTGATTTGAAAAAGTTGTATTATTGTATAAAAGATGAAAATTTTATTGGCTATCTAATTATCTGGGGTTTCTTTACTATTTGAAGTGAATGTGTTTATGTGTGTTGCTCCCTTTAACTGTGTTATGAGCCATGATGTTTCAGCCTGGAGCTGAAACTTGTCTTCGAATCATCTGAAATGAGTCTACAGACAATCCCTTTAAACCACAGAAATGACCGAAATAACAGCTTGAAGCTGGACTGCAAGACCTGCAATGCCTTTTTCATTTTCTTTGTAGAGAAGGTTGTCGATATTGCTATAATCAATAAATGACAACTTTGCACAATCAACTTTATCACAGCTACCTGTGGTGTCAGAACAAGTTGCATATACCTTTACAGATGAAGGACACTACATATTTGACTATTTTTAGTCAAAATTTTATTAATCCTTGCTTCACCAATGTCAATTAGGCACTACATTTTTGAAATTAGATACTT
This sequence comes from Daphoenositta chrysoptera, assembly GCA_013397915.1. Taxonomy (NCBI): domain Eukaryota; kingdom Metazoa; phylum Chordata; class Aves; order Passeriformes; genus Daphoenositta; species Daphoenositta chrysoptera. The sequence continues at coordinate 165,583 of VZRO01003417.1, forward strand.
TGATTATTACATATTTACAATTAAATTAGTTTTTCATTTACATTTTGTGTGACGTAATTAAGCAGAAACCACACATGGGCTGGTACCAAAATGTCCTTATTATGGTTTAGGAATGGTGGTACCCTTAATTTACTACTGTTATCCCCTTCCCCTGGTGACTGTCCCAAACCAGACACCGATTAATCCCCCCTTCTCACTCTGGGGATGGAGCTGAGAACTGAAGGCACAGAAAGGTGAAAATTACAGGTTAAGATAAGAATAATTTTCTGGAAACAGTCATGAGATAAGAAAATGAATGGACACGTCAACAATATAAATAAAAAAAGTGTACAAAGAAAGGATTATTTGCATGCAAAATTGCTCACCCACAGAGCCCAACCTGACGCAGCAGAATCCTGAGATAATGAAAAATGGCCAATGTTTTCTCCTCTTCTAATTTTTAGCAGATGTTAGGGTATTTGTATAGAGGTTTGCATAGTGACACACTGCTACTGTTGCAATAAATAGGCATATGTATTTTTGTATTTTTTTGTTTTAGTACTTCCTCAGAAAAAATTGGTATCACTGTAGTCATATATCACAATACATTAAATTAATTTTTCTTTGAAAAAATTTGACTTGAGGTTGACTACATTGATGTAAGGTTTTTTTCTATAAGACAAAGTGTGTTTTTCAATAAAGAAGGTAACATTAGGAAAATTATATTTGTCTTTAAATTTATATTTCAATTTAAAACATGATGATGTTATCTAGAAAAACGTTGGCTTTTACTAGCCAGCATTTGTTATTTTGAATCAGGAAAAATGGTACGAGTAAGTGGTGTACCACCATGCTAACCATTTCTCCTTGGATTACAGGGGCTTTATTCTTCACTCTGTCCCTCCCCTTCCAGCTCAGGGGTCTGAGAAACTGAAGAGCAACTGTTCTTACTCTGGAAAACTGAGGTAAAGAAGGCATTTGTTTCCTCATTCTTTCTTACTCTTTCCCTCTGCATCCAGTAAAGAATGGAGATTGTCCTTAGCCATCCTTTTATTGCTGGTCTATTTGCAGAAACATTTTCAGTAGTCTTATACACCAGTAGCCAGATTAAATTATTTTTAAGAATTTGTTGTTTATTAAATGATATATCAAGACTGCAATTTTTTTGGCAAAATAATCAAGTTCATTCATACACCAAGTGACTATACTTGTTTCCTGAAAGTGATGGTAGGAGAAGCTGACATGTGCAAATTCTGACCTTTTTTTTCATAACATCAAACTGACTCTGATGAGGATGTAGACCTGGGAAAAAAAAGATCTTATTTCCTGCGGTTATAATTATTAGCCTATTTGTGTTTCTTGTCTCTTCAATTCAGTTGTCATTGACATATAGATAAGAACTGACTTGTGTTTTGTCATACTACATAGGAATTATTTATTCAAAAAAATTAACCTAGATAATTCAGAATGGGCTTCCATTTTGATCTGTTTATCTGAATTGCATCTGCAAGTGACAGACCAACAAGGTAATAAAGTTAATTGAGATGGTTATCCAATGTATATTGAATACTTTTGTATGAATATGCATTTACAGTTCATACTATTTATAAACCTATTTTTCTTTCATTTTCACACTAATTTGCTACATCTCTGGTCCTGAGTCACCTCCATCTTGACACAAGAATCATCATAATGTGCTCTGAAGCTTTTGTACTGCTGGAAAAGTTGACATGCATTTGCCACCTGCCAGTCCAGTATTTTAATCTGACAGTTTTGCTGATCTTCTCTGTTTATTTTGCCTCTGTTTTTCCATAAATAATATATTATAATATTTAAACAGAGTCCAATGTCATCAACTGTGAAAATAAAAGGAAGTTTTTACATATATTTCAGATATTGTGGATTTGTTAGTCTTGCTTGTTCTTTCATCTGTTCTGTACTTTCTTATTTAAGAACTTTAGGCATTATAACTGTAGGAGAGATCAGATAAAATGATTTCAGAATACTACCCAAAAAATTACCATATGCATTTACTAATGGAAAAATGTTTTGGCACCTAGATGATAAGCAGAAAGTAAGGATCTTCAAACCTGATTTTACTTCAATATGAATGTTTTTTAAAGTGAGTCATTACTAAGAGTTCATAATACTGGAAGATCCATTCATGCTAGAGAATTTTTAATAAGATGAAAAGCAGAAACAATTATAAAAATAAAAGTGAAAAGACAACCTTCAGTCTCTTCTCTAAAGAAACTGAATTTCAGGGATACATACTTATATGAAACTAATATATATTTGATTTTAAAAAATGTATTTAGTGCTTTATGTTATAGCACATTTCAAATATTAGACTAATTGGAATGTCATTGTAAAAACCAGTGGGTTTCTTACTTTCCTAGGGGAAGGAAAAGGTTGTGCAAGAAAATATTGTGAAGTGGTTTCTTAAAGAATGTGAGTTTAGGAAGTATTGTAATTGTATTGTGTTCTTTTTTTAAAAAAACAAATTTCTTAATCCCTATAATATCGAGTGCTTCCTTTCTTGTGCAAATATTCTTATCAGCCCAGAATTTTAGTAGTCAGAGATTTCAAAAAATTTTATAATTTTTGGTAGTGGTCCAGTGCAGAATTGAAAATGAAACAATCCCCACATCTTGTTGTAGGCTATTGAATATTTAGCAATAAGTGTTGCAAAAAACCAACTTAACTATGGCTTTTGATAATTTCTTTTTTTCAGAGAAATTGAAATTGTGTTTTGCATTCATGTAAAAAGTTATTCTAAAAGCTTCTTCTACGGATCTTGAACAAGTCACCTCAAATCTTGTGAGTTCAAGCTCTTTAGGCTTCGTTGGCTATATATGTACTCATGAGTCTGATAAAATGCAATAGGAACTGGAACTCACCTGTCTACATTTTTATTTGTTAAATGTATTCCCAACATGATTCTACCTTTTTTTTTTTTTTTTTATTAGCAAGCTCCAAAATAATACCCTTGCATAACTGTAATATTTGCATGAACCAGGTACCATTCCCAACAGGGACACTGTACTGTACTAAGCCATTCAATTTCGGATTGGAAAACTTTTTTAAGATAAAGAAACAGCCCATTCTGTGCTAAGTGTCACGTTTAATTAATGACAACAAATATAGCTACCTGGACTATTCTATGAATTTTGTAGCTATTTTTGAACCCTTTTTTTCTGTTTTTTGCAGTTTTGCTAAAGCATGGATGTCAAAACAGGGTATAATATTGCATTAATGGTTTCACTAATACTATTTTGGTTAGGACATCTCAGTGAAATGGAAAGTCAAGAAGAGAGGAGGCTTCATCCTACAGCTTCCTGCAGTTATTGTCAGCCAGTGCTGTGTATACAATTCAGGTCATGTGAAGAAGTTACTGCTTTCCCACTCTGTTAAGTTCAAAACTCATTGTCAGTTTCATAGCTGGGTACCTCATGGATTTCATTTACTTCTTAAGTTATCACAACAGACTCTAATTTTTTTTTTCCATTATCATTGTCCAGTTCCTATCCTTATCCCTTCCAGTATTCCAATTAATGTCAGTATAATCTGTGATCTGCTCTTTGTCTTACTTCGGGGTTGCAAAGACGTGTGGGCTACAGATGTGAAAAGGTAATGTTCTGAAGGACTAATGAGTTTTGAAGACAGATGAGAATGGGAACATTTAATAGAAAAATTATGGGTAGAAAAAAAAAAGTAAAAAACTCCATTTCCATAAATTGAAGTCCTGACTTGATCAAAGTAAGTATTAGAGCTTCCCCTGCCTTCATCAGGGCCAGGATCTCACTTACCTTGTCTATTTAACATTTTCTAAAACCAAAGAGCAACCTTGAGTTCAAGCCAGCAGGAAACACGCTGACATAAATATGAATGTGGTTTTAATTAGAGCCAAGAGAATAATGGACCTTTTTTTTTTTTAATAGATTAGTTGAAAATTCAGGAAAGCTTTTTATCAATTTAATTCAATTTCATTTCATTTTCTTTTGATTTTCACACTGTCAGTAACAAATAATTTATTTGCTCTCTCCTATTTTTTAATATTTTGTCTTACAAAAATACGCTTTTTAAAATAAAAAGCAATAAAACCATCCATAAGCTGTTGAATCAAAGTTCTAACCCTTCTCAAAAATAATAAACTTGAAAATATGGAAAGGGAGATGTTTTATAAACTTTTTTTACTTATTGTGTTGATGAAACCTTTTATTTAGACTTTTGTGTCTGTCCCAATGAGACATCAGGATGAGCCTGAAGTGTGTTCAGTGCACATTCAGAAGAGCTTCATCTTCCTTACACTCTAAGTCAGAGTCATACACCTATAGGTAAAAGAAAGAAATAGCAGCAATTTTATTATTAACAAAACGTTTACACATTTGTACTACCATTTTGGGACAGCTGGCATTTGTTTATTATTTTGCTCTTTCCTCTTAAACGTGAGGTATCACTGTTTTCATTTGGTATTGATTTCTCCATTACACTATTTAAATGCTTCTTTGTCTCGGGGCCTTCGGTGCTTCTCCTCTGCTAGAGAAAAATGTTTCTGAGGAATGTCCTCATTTACCACACACCCTTGTGTGTCTGACATTTAAAGGTTTAGGAAGTCATCCCACATGCAGTGAAGAAGTGACCGTACTTCAGGGTAATGGAACATTTTTGGCTAGATTCTTGAGAGGCCGTTGCATCCAGTGAGCAATACTAGATTTCTCATGGGGTGCTTGGGGTGGGGAGAGCCCTGAGCATGTGAGTGAGGACAGAGAGGTCCCATGGCACCCTCGGGGTCAGGCACAAGGTACAACATGGCTGTTTGCACCTGTCTCACTTTCACTGAGAATATTTTTATTTTATGAGAAAACACATGAGGTGAAACAATGCAAGACAAGTAAGAACACAAAAAGAAGCACACCTGTGTAGAGAAAGCTGACCCAAAGATAGAAGAGGAAAGCTCTGCACTGCAAAGTTATAAAGGTCCGAGGAAAATGTCATCAAAAGATGGTAAATCAGAAATATCAAGGGTCAGATACTCCAAGCATCAGTGGGGGCTGACCTGTACTCACCAGAATGGAAAGTGGCTGGCTTGCAAACACTCATCAGATTATGGGTCTGCATCATGTATAGGGAACATGAAATGTTTAACTTAGCAGACCATTAGTCCTGGCTTTTGTATATATTAATGCATAAATAATTGCTATGTATGCTTAAATGCTACAAATTTCCACCCTAACCATTCTATGATTCTATGATATCATGCTCATGGGTATCTAAGTCAACATGGTAGAAGAAACTGGAACAAAAATTACCCAATATATTCTATCTACAAAAGTAATTGCATATCATGCGTGAAACTTCATTAGGATGTGACAATCTTTTCTGTCTCTATTTAACTAAGCAACTCTGATAACCAGTTCTTCTGGGTAAAACCATATTGTTCTCCTTATCAGAGAATACCTTACTGGATGGTTTTAACATCTACTTTTCTAGGCAGAATTGTAATGATAGGTAAATATCAATAATAAGAAGCATAACCAGTTCTTCTGGGTAAAAGAAAGACTTTTTGAATGGAAAATGGTAATTTCTACCTGAGCAACTTTTTTGTTTCTCTTTTCTTCCCTCCTTTTTACCCATGGCCCTCAAATGACTCATGTACCTATCAAGAATATCAGAAAAATATCAGTTCCATGTCCTATCACAGCCACTGTGAACACAATGAATGAATCATTAAAATCATACGTCAGTTGTGTCTTAGATAACATTCACTGGAAAGATTTGTCACATTAATATGAGAGAACAGAAGAGAGGGTCTCCTCTTCGTAATATACAGGAATTGAATATTAATTGGTGATATCACAGAATTCTGTTGACAGCCCACCTGTCCTTGTAATTCATCTACGTTTAGCCAAGTGTTTACATATCCATGACTGTGGGCAAAGCATTCATGTTTGAAAACAGTATCTCCCTTTTCATCATAGTCTTGTAGCAAAATGGACCACTTCTATATGCAGTATCTGCCCTTCCAGGGGCACATTTAAATAATAAAATGGCTTCATCATAACAGTTTTTTGAGGATTTAGTGAATGATTTCTGAAAATAGACATCTGGATTCTAAGAGAGGAAAAATTACAGGTCTCATGTTTACTGCAGTTGCAGAAATTTGAAGGCCGAAACTGTTAAAATGGTTTCTGGCTGATATTTATCAGGAAAATTAGATAACAAATACAGTAGTTTTGAACTGCAAAAAGTTATAAGTACTGCAGGAAAGAATCATATTTTTATCTTTTTTTTTATTTATTTTTGAATTTGGAACTGTATTTTGAGGCCTTTGGAATGCCATTGTTACTGAAAAACAATTCATATGCAATAAATGCATTATCAGAAAAATCAGTTTAGAAGGTGAACACAATCTCTAGATATGCGATAGAGACTGAAAAGAAAGCATAAAAACAGCCAATGCTTTGCCTGCTATATTTAATTCTCCTGAAGCCACGGTGCAGAGTGGAATCCTGTGTTGACAGACACTATAGTGACAGTCCAGATTTGATCTCTGTAATGCTAGGACACATTTAACTAAGCATGTTTTCATATGGAATCACTGTGACTAAAATACCAAAAAATTTTAAAAATGCTTATTAAACCAATGGTGTTTGTTCAACCAAAATAGATAAGAGGTCTAAGCCTTCACTAGATTAAGGACTAGCATTACCTGATGTGGGTTAATCTACTAGGTTCCTTCTGTGGCCAATAAAAGATGATTTACATCACCTAAGCTTTTGAATGTTTGAATGTTTGAATGTGCCTCAAAAGGAGCTTCTATTGACGCTAAAATGAAACTTGTACTAAGATTTGAAATACCACCTCAAAGTGTGTGTTTCATCAGCATTTTGACTGATATCCTCTTTGCTGAAGAGAGTTTTGAAAAAATCTACAAGACTGCCTATTAGAAATCCATACAATAAGCTGAGCTCAGCTTTTGTTTTGGTTCTATTCCAGGTTGTAATCTTTTATTCTATAGATTTTTCTTAATTATTTTTGGCTTTATCTTATGTACATTGAAGGCCATGTCAGTATTAATACTTAACATCTTCCAGCACTGACAGTATCATTCTGTTAGTGCAGACTGGGAAGGCATGGCTGCCAATTTTTAAATAGCAGTACATGCAAGCCCCATCTTATTTGGGTTCAACAATGTGAGGACAGAAGTTCCATCACCTACCTGTACAGTTCCTTTTGAGATGGCAATAGGAAAATGAAATTGCTGTGTTAACTCTTGTTTGATAGCAATAAAATGTGCAAGTCCAAGAGTAGCGTGAAAAAGAAACTAGTTTTATTTTACTAATAAAGTGTCAAAAAGTTGCAAATATCAATATCCCAGACTCAGAAGGCAGAAATTATTGTTAATGACATGAAAAAAAAAAAAAAAGTAATTTAATCCAGTAGAACAGAGGAGATTTTCTCAAGCAACTGTATTTTAGAAGGACAACTGTGTGGAAGGGTGAGTAGTTAATAATCACTGGTAGTGTGTTTTTTAATGCAATAGCAGAACAGATAAGGTGGGTTGGGTTTTTTTGTTGGATTTCTTTGGTGGACCTCTTTTTATTTTCTTTGTTTTTTCCTTTGCTTGTTAAAGATATTACTTCTGTTGGTGCTAGGAGGTTCTCAAGAGCAAATGTCAAATCACAGTGGAATGGTTCAGTGAATGAAAGGGAATGAAAGGGACCATTAGGTCCCTCCTGGCATTGTACCTGTTGCCTAAGGGGAAAAGTAGATACCAGCTCCCAGATTTTATATATTTATATATATGTATATATATATATTTATAAATATATAAATTTATAAATATATAAATATATTGTACTATCATTATATATTTTGACTTCTGTATTTCTCTCAGACAGTTTCCCCAATTATATTTAGTACATCTGAATAAGTGTTCTAAAATATTTTAGTGGTGTAGTTTACGATTAACAGCAATTTTCTTTCCTGGATGAAAAATTACTTTTTGGAATAAGCCTAACACATCCAAACAACTTTCTTTTTAACATGCCCAACTTCACATATTTTGTTTGGTATATTCCTGCTTAGTGCAAATCTACCAGCCAAATGTAAAAACAGATCAAATAACTCATATGTATCTATGCTGAGTTTAGAGTTTTCCTTTTTCCTTTTGAATATGGCAGTGTAGTGTTATAAAGCTTTCTATGAACTGACACTTTAGTTTTCCTTGAGTGAATGTGTACATGAATACATGCATTAATGAATGAAAAGAGAGAACAAAGAGCTAAATTTCAAAAGGTGTAAATAAGAAAAATCCCATGGAGGTCAATGTCAAATTACTGAGGCATACACCTGAATCTTTATCAGCAGAAAACTTCTAAATCCTTTACATGTCTGATGAATTACTCTAGATATAATTAAGTCATGGCCGATACATTAATACATCCCTAAAGATATTGTTATTGGCTTTAATAATTTACATGTTGATAACCATGGATTAATCACTACTTAGCTTAAAGTATTAAAAATGGTTTTACAGAAAAGTAGACCAAAATTATCCATTAGATTAGTGTTTTATGAAGTGTGGAAGAAACTACTAACAGTTACAACAAACTCATTAAAATACAATGGTAAATACATTATAAGCTAAACTTGGTTTTCAAAATGTCTCAGATTTTAAAAGTATGTTTTATTTAAGGTACCATAAAACCACTTAATGGAAATTGTGTAGTTTGATGAAAGGAGGTTTTTTTCCTCAGAATAACTTTAGACAAATAAAAATAATTTACGAAACATTACAAGTAACATTAGAGGGTATTAGTAGTGTAAAAATATTTTCTTTTTGAAACAGAGCAGAACGATATATTTTTATTGCATGTTAATTCCTGTCTCTGATTTTCAGATATTGATAAATTGTATGTAAAGCTACAGAAATGTTCATTCTACAAACATCATTGCATGCTAAGCAGAATGTAAAGGATATTTAGAGAGATATCCCCTGAGCAATGAAACATTGCCAAGTTCAGATAAACCAAAATATTTTTGTTACTGGAAATAAAATAAGTTGCTCTTTTATAGGAGTAAGGAGCAAATTCAAAGCTGTATTCCATTGCATAGCAACATGACAATATGTGGCTTTTGGATATAGAAGAATATATAAAGATTCAGGAAAGCTTAAGAAAATATCTTTATTTGCATTACTGATAACTGTAGTGGTTCAGCAAATACTAGGAATTTAATGAGCTTTATGCTGAATGAAGACAAAGGCTTTGTAGAAACGGAAACCCAGCTTTTCTGGAAGATTCATAATTGTTGAAAAATTAGATCTGCATCTGCACATCATAAATCCTGATGACACCACAGAACAATATATTTTACATTTTTTTCCCCATCCTTTCTGTTCACATTAAATGTACTGTGGCTAGAAGAAAAGAGAGTTTATGGACCTCCATGTTAATATAGCAAATTTCTAAAAAACATATGAGAAATTAATTGGAAAAGGTTGCTGTGTTTAAAACATAAGGATTAACACTCTTTTGCACGAAAATCAGTGACAGTACAATGTTGACAGACACAACATAGGCTTTACAATCCTCCCTCCCCAAGTGCTGCCTGGCACACGGGAGTCCTGGAGTCAGCTCTGAATGGAGACCCAGGGCCCTGGGCTGGTTGCTGCAGACTCGGGCAGCCCTGGTGCCCCTCCCTGGGCTGGGGTTGGTGGTGTGATACTGGCAGCAGCTGTGTCCTGCTGGGGGCTTGGAGGTCCCCAGGAAGGTCTCCCTGCTGGTGAAGTTGTGTTCAGTGCATGAACTTGTGTACCATGGAAAGGGAGATGGGAGCACATGGAAAAGCTGTCCATTCTCCAGTCAAATAAAGCATCTGTTTGATAGTGGAATTTAGGGTTTGCTTTTAGAAAGTAATTAGTCCTGCACTGGTATGGCACAAGATAACTTTATCTAATCATTTTTGGAAGGCAGGTGTCCACATGCTAGTGGTTGCATTTACTTTTGGCCACCATGAGGAAAACAAACGGCTTCTTTATACATTTAGAAGTTCCTAAAGTACTGTAAGATCGTGAAACGCCAAAATCACTAGTGATACTTACATTGTCCAAATGAAAAGGAACATTTCTTAATCACTCCCGCAGAAACAATGTGCTTGCATGTGTTAAAATAGGGGGTTTGAGATGTTGACTTATTTTTTTTTCTTTCAATTTTGGTTACTTGTTATTCCTAATCTTCTTTTAAAAAATACAGTTTATGAGTCAGAGAAAAAAAACTGAAGAAAAGTGGCATATAATTACCCAAACATAATTGGAGAATACAATAGACATATTGGTTGCCGTGGCTGACAGTAAGATAGCTAAGACAAAGTAAACACTATTAGCAAAGTTTCAATTATTAAGTGTTGCAGGCAAAATTAGTATGTGACAAAAGAATCACAAACTAAGGAATTAATATGAAGAAAACTAAACAAAGTAACCAAGTTGTTTCTGTGTTTTATATTATCAAAGTGTTTTTGTGACAAGGCTTTCTCATGTTTGAGTTGGCTGCCTGATCGATCCGGTGTGAAAGGCCATTAACCAGCCTCAGAGAGAGGCTGGCAGAGTCCAAAAGAGTCCTTTTGAGATCAAGGAAAAGCACAAAAGTGGTCAGCATTGACAAAATCTCACTTAAACCCGCCTGGAAAGTAGACGTATGGTGATAGACTGTAATCTAAAATTAATGCTTTGTCTTAATGGTTCTTGTTCACAGAAATGTGTAAAGCTGTTGACTTTCCTTTAAAATCACTTGGTGCCTTGCCTTGCTGGAATAGTCACATTATAGACACTTATACCTTAAAGAGCCTACATCTTATTCTATGGAGTTTATGAGCCTTTTGACATCAAATAGGCAACACAGAAACCAATTTTGGGAACACCAAAATGTCAGTGGTTTGGAACGAATTTTGGCTAGCAAGATTGGGTATTTTTCCTCTTCCAGCTGACAGACCAAGATGGATATTTGCAAAATTCATGACATTATGTCTTTCAGCCTGGCTAAAGACACTGTAACATAGAGGCACTTTAGCTAGCTCATCTCACACTGAGCTAGGAAAGGAATGAACAGAAAATGGAGCTTAAAGACAGGAAGGCAGTGATGACAGGCAACAACACAGCCACCTCTTGCAGCACTTTTGCATGGACTTGGTGCCGATTATCCCGCTACCAGACCTGACCTGGAAAGGCTGAAAAGTACAATACTTCCTAGCTTGGGCTTCTGTGTGACCTCTTGAGAATGAGTACAACTTACTCTGTGTTAGCGTGAGGGTTAATTACCTGTGTTCTCCCCCGTAGAGGACAAATGTGCCTCGAGGTACCTGTCGCTCTCAGGATCGCTGCTGACATTTTCACAGTATTTGCTCTACTTGTTGGTACAATATCAGGCTGTTAGAAGAACTCACTTGACAGCCCCAAGTAAGGCATAGTGGTCAGTATAAAGTGTCTTGTGAGTCTGTAGGACAGTGTGGAGCTGACCCAGTGGTCTCACACCAGAGTCTTAATAATTTCCAAAAGGAGGATAACTTCTATTAATTACTATGAGATAACACAATTCTCAAATGCTATTGAAAACCTCACATTTTCTATAAAACATTATGATAAAAAAGAATAAATTGGAATGTGTTTCCTTTTACCAGTGAGATTATTTTAAATATCTTATTATTTCTCCTGTTTAGAAGATTTTAAACAGCTGTGTGGTGCAATTTGAATCAGCTGAAACATAACATTTGACCTAATCTCATTAAAAGTGATTATAAAAATAAATGAAAATCTGTTTCCAACATTTAGAAGGTGAAGGCTAATAACCAAAATATTTTGAAAAAAGAGATAGATGAGCTTGCTGTGGGTATGTTTCCTGACATGAGACCTGCATTTTTAATTTATATGTGTGCTTCAGGGTTTGCATAAAATAGAATTGAGTTTGCATAACTGATTATAAGGGCTTTTTGCATATCAGAATATTGACAATTGCATTTGAAATTACTATCCATTTAGTTTGTTGTTGGGGTTTTTTTCAGTAATGGAGTGTTTGCAACTTTCTTTATCGGTGAAGCAATATTAAGGAAAAATATTATCTTGTGATGAGCTATGATTGAGCCTTTAGTGTTTTTGATCCTTTTTTTTTTCTGATTTGACTCCTATAAATCTTATTTTGCAGAAAGAGATTAGAGTAAATCAAGGTATAGTCAGGCTGACCGCTGAGTAAATGCTAAACTTGTTGATATTTGAGTTACTACGTAGAGAGAGTGAAATTAACATAATTACTTCATTAATTGGAAAACATAATCTTTTAAGTCTAATAAAGAGCAACTAAAATTTTAATATATCAGGAATCATAGACCCTGGAGTTTTAGTTTGGATTAGTAAAGAACTTCGAAAAATCCTTTCTTCTACAGAAGAGACTGTGTATTGTAAATTTAATGTGAATCATGATAATAAAAAAGTAAGTAGAATAAAACACCAAATATTCATGTTCCTAAGTGCGATACATATATTCAAGTTCCTGGATAACTTAGGAAGGTATTGTCAGAAGGAGGTTTGAAGAAGGATGTAGCCCACTCAGTGATTTACATGGAATGTCAGTTTCTGAGCCCACTATTAGAATCCTTCTCATATTTTGTTGTCTCAATGCAGCAATCACTGAACAATTTCATGTGGCTTTAACTGTCTTAGAAAAATTCATTATTTGTGTGGCTTATGTTGTCCAGTAATAACTAACGAATGGAGAAAATATTTTCAACTTTTCTGAAGTTACATCCACTTTATAACCTGCTTTGAATTATCACTATGTGTTTCAACTACAATTTTTCATGTAGCGTCTCAATATCTTGTTTGGGAGATGCTTTAACTCAAAGGGAGCAGAATAGAAAAGTTATCTTCAATTCATGCACAGACTACATATACCTTTATCACTTGAAGAAAATGTTCATTATTTTGATGTATCTATTTTAGTCTTCTTCTTTGGGGACTTGGATGCTAGAACACAAAGTGTTCTTAGAGTGAAAATTGTTTAGAATCTGTGCTGTGACTATTTTACTCTCTGAATTTTGTGCTTGGGAGGTGGACAAAGACTTTTTCCCTTCTATAAAAAGCATTCACCAAAACTGATGGTGAGAAATGAAGGATTATGTCCTCAAGGTAGAGAATGTATCTCCCTTGTTTTAGTCCCAAAATTAATATAAGAATATATTTATGAGACTAAGAGCTCAGACAAATCTAGTGCTTTTGTCTCCTATTTATCTGCCCTCAGTACTCTTGTTAGATATTGGTGAATACACTCACAGTCACTTTGTACAAATAGAGAAAAAATAAAATTATATATATGTACACACATCCCGTATTGCAAGAAATATGTGTGTGTACAGTTCCATATATTCCTATGGATACAGAGACATTCCCTTCCTCAAAGAACTGCATGCTCTTGTGAGAAGTCCCACTCCATCTTTCTCATAGGCTCCCTTCAGGTACTGGAAGGCTGTTATTAGATCACTCCAGGGCCTTCTCTTCTCCAGGCTGAACAAACAAAATTTTTGCAGCCTCTCCCCATAGGAGAGGCACTCCAGCCCTCTCATCATCTTGTTGGACCTCCTCTGGACTGTCTCCAACAGGTCCCTGTCCTTCCTGTGCTGGGGGATCCCAGAGCTGGATGCAGCACTGCAGGTGGGGTCTCACCAGGACAGAGCAGAGGGGCAGAATCCCTCCCTCGCCCGGCTGGCCACGCTGCTTTTGGTGCAACCCAGGATGTGACTGGCTTTCTGGGCTTTCTGGGCTGTGAGCACACATGGCCAGTTCATGTCCAGCCCCTTATCCAGCAGCACCCCCAAGTCCTTTTTAGCAGGGCTGCTCTGATCTGTCCATCCCCCAGGATGGACAATCCCCCCAGGATTACTACAGGGGAATTCCCCAAGGTGCAGCACCTTGAACTTAGTCTTGTTAAATCTCATGGGATTCCCAAGGATTCACTTCTTGAGCTTGTCCAGGTCCCTCTGGATGGCATCGTGTCCTTCAGGTGTGTCAACAGCGTCACTCAGCGTGGTGTCGTCAGCAAATTTGCTGAGGGAGCACTCAATCCCTTCGTCTATAACATTAATGAAGGTAACAAATAACATTGGTCCCAATGCAGGTCCCTGAGGGACACCATTTGTCACAGATGTCCATTGGGACTTTGAGCCATTGACTACTACCCTCTGGATGTGACCATCCAATCACTGTCTTATGCATCTAACAGTCCCCTCATCAAATCCATCTCTCTCCAGTTTAGAGAGAAGGACGTAGGATGTGGGTAACAGGAAAATATTTGGATAAGAGTCAGTGAAGTCAATAAAAAACCAAGACTAAAAATAAAATGAGAGGAGAGAGAGACCACAGATAACATGATAAGGGATACAGCCCACTGCAGTGCTGTAGCCTATGCCCCTGTTAGCAGGTAGCACAGGGAATTACTTGTCAATCTGTAGAGAGAAATAAGTAGTGCTGAGGACCCGAGAACTACCTACCTATATATGTTGTTTGGTTTTTTTTGTACTTCAGAGTACTTCTGGGCTGATGGTCAGAATTTCCATTAGTGATTGATTTAAGCATGCTGGGCAAGGTCCCAAATTGTGCTTTCCAGAAGACTTGCTGTTAAAAGGACTCCAGATCATATAATCTAAGACCACACCGTAATGTGAATTAAAACCCAACAGATCACACCTACATCTTCCTTTGGACCAGGTGTAAATTTGGAAAAGTATTTCCCAGCTGTTTTCCCTCATTGCTCTTTGCTTCTCATTTCAGGGAAATCTTAGAAAGCAGAAAATGTATCTTTTTAGAGGAAACCAAATTGAAAGGTGCTTTACACACAGCAACTTCAGACCAGACTAGAGCTATTTCAAGGTAACTTTGTACTGTGCTGGGTCCTCAGCAACCTATTTAATTTCATAGAATAGCTCCTATTCCACTGTGCTCCTTGATCCATGTGGATGTGTGGAAGTCTTGCTTTCGGCATGCACTCCTGGCACAGCCTGAACTGCTAATGTCAATGTATCCACAGAAAATAAAGTCTGTTTGGTTTGAATTGTAATAAATATCAACAAATTATTATTAAAATAACTAAAACTATCCTAGAAAAAGAAGACAGAACAGATTTTTATACCAATACTGTCTTTGAATTAATAGGCCAAAAAAATCATTTCTTCTGTTTGTCATCATGTTTTTTATGATGACAATAAGTCATCAAGTGGTGCTGACAATATTATTTGCACTGGTTCTAAATATGAACTAGTTTGTAATTAGCTCGTGAACAGAATTTGACCTTGGGCTGTAGAAGAGTTGTGAATAAGTAAAATATGTCAGCAGCATGCCTAAAAATAAGAAAGGAAATAGAATACAAAATTTTCAAGTGACAATGATTGATATGTATACATGTCTATGAAAATGAATGAGCAAGAGTTTTCTAAACACTGGCAAAAGTGAATTAATAATAATAATGAGGAAAAAGAATTGACTAAATACTTAATAATTAGAAAATTTGATGTAATAATTATTGTTCAGAAGGAGAGATGTGAGACAAAAACAAAGTAGCTTTGTATGGAGTCCAGAACTTTATCCAAAGCCTTTGAAGTCAGCAGGAAGCCACTGGCTTCCACACACTTTTTGGCAGCCTTGTACTCTACTCTCAGTGGGAGAAATCTGGCACATCTCTCAGTTGCTCCATAACTCAGTCCCAGGTTTATAATACTGCTTCATCAGTTCATTCCTTTACCCATCCTGCTAAATTAATCTCATGACAATCCATTTTATAGACTCTTTCTGACCTCTCTAATCATGATGGTGCTTGTAACCTGAATGATGATTTGAATAAGATTCCCCTGTATTTGTCTTTCCTCCCCAGAGCAGAGAACATTCGCCAGGGATCAGTAATAAAAGAGAGTAACTTACTGGGGAAAGTGATTTCTATAATATCACAGGTATACCAATGAATTAGTTAACTTTTTCTCACTAAATCTTTTGCTTATAGATCGTTACATTTCTGTCCATCTTACTTTTTGCTTCACATCTCATCCGATAAGATAAACATTTACCTCCCTTTTGGCCTTTCTTCCCTTAACTAAATCATCCCCCCAGTTTTTTTTCAGAAATGTCAGGTCCTCAAGGAATATGCGCAAACCAAAAGGAGTAATAATATCTTCAGGTTGTCAGAGAAAGAGCTGGAGCTGTTCAGCAGAAGTGGCAGAAGAGCCAGGGGTGTTGCCATCCTGTGAGATCCACAGGTGAGGGATCATGTACCAGGATATCCTGACAGCTCCCTTCGATCTACAGCCGTCCTGACAGGTGTAGCTCCTGCTCCCATGGGATCTGGGCAGAGCTGGACAGCCCTTCAACTGGCTGGGTCTCCATCCACATCATCACTTTTGGCTGTTAATCAACTACACAATAGCACAGCAATCCACGTGATTTTAATAATCTGATAATTTTAGAGCTAAACCTGAAAGTGCCAGTCTGGTGCTGGTCCACTAGCAAAATAACACACCTGAGAAATGTAAGAGATTTGAACCAAACCAAACAAAAATAACCCACAGAAAAAACAAAACTAAAACAAAGCTATGCTAAACAAAACAAAAAACCCCAAAAAAGCCCAAACTTTTAGCCATTTCTTAATTTAATATTGTTTAAAATACTTAAGGTATAGGAAGCTTTTCACAGTAACTCATTTGTCCTCAGTATTTTTTAAAACGAAATGTTTTTATAATGAATGCTTATAAAAAGAGAAATATATATTAGAATTTTAAAAAAGTGATTTGGATGGAAATAAGATTCATTTAATTTGCAAAACAGGATATATTATTTTCAGCATAGAATTCCGAATGTGCAAATTCAGTACTTCATTACAGGGTTGCTTTCACCTGATGGCACTGGTTTTATCTGTTCTGACTGACTTTTAGGACTAAAATAATTTTTTTTCTGTTTCTCATATTATCTCAGGATCTAACTTGTTCAATTTACAAAAGAAGACAAAAGAAATTACTAAAAAAAAAGAAAGGCTATATTGCTAGGTCTCTTAGAGGGGTTTTGGTGTGTGTTTTTTGTTGGGTCTTTTTTTTTTTCTTTTAATAAACTGGAAGGCTTGGAAGATTATTTGACATTCATATGACAACACTGTATGGTTCTGTGTGCTTTTAGAGTATTCTGAACACATGCAAAATTAGATGTGCAAATCAATGTCTGCTAAGTGAATCATCCGGTTCAAATAACAAGTACTGATGGACAATCACCCTAACAAAAAATTTTAGGTGAAGGGAGGAGAGGGTAGG
This sequence comes from Daphoenositta chrysoptera, assembly GCA_013397915.1. Classification (NCBI taxonomy): domain Eukaryota; kingdom Metazoa; phylum Chordata; class Aves; order Passeriformes; genus Daphoenositta; species Daphoenositta chrysoptera. The sequence continues at coordinate 182,896 of VZRO01003417.1, forward strand.
ATTACAAAAATGCAATTGTCATTGTTATAAATTAATTAGATACAGAGATTTCAAATTTGATAGGTGAACACATGAGCAAAATACAAGCAACCAAAATGAGAGAACAAATGAAGTTGTAGGAACATGGCTGCTGACAGGTAAAAAATCCTTAAGTATATCACAGTAGTCATTGTAAACTAATACACATGTATATGATACCTAGGTAACATAAATTTAAAAAAAAAATCCTTTGTTTTTTACGCTTTCAAATGTCAGAGAGGACTTTGACATCACTATTTCTCTTATAATGGATATAATTTGAAATATTTATCCTTTTCTTCTTTCTCCCATTGTTCTGATTTACTCTTTTAAGAGAAATCATGCAAAACTTAATAGTATTACTTGCTTGTATAAAGTGAATAAAATTATATGGTTTTTCTGAATTTCTTGAAAATATAACCTCATCTGACTTTAAAATAGAGTTTATACATAGAGATAAAGTAAATAACTTCCTTTTTTTTTCCTGTCATTTGAAAGAAAAAGTTCCGAAGAACTTGTGGTTTGTTGCTCACAGAGATAAATTCATTTGGACTTTCAAATGTCAGATTACTGCAAAACGGATTTGTATCAACTCTTGTTTAGAAGCAGCTCAGGCTTATACAAACAGAAAAAAACTCCACCCTGCAGAGGTCACTGAGAATGTACACACAAGTTATTCTAGAGCTGCTCCCCTTAATTATCTTAGATGTCTTTGTAACCTACAGTACAGTAAAAGAAGAAGTATTTGATTGTGAAATTTATGTTAAATTGAAACAGTTAGTTGTTTCCCTTGCCAGAGCCAAAAATAAGAAACTGAGACAGCAGAAAAATGCAGTAAAATCCTGACAGCTTGTATTTCTCTGTTCTCCTAGCAGGTCCCAAGACCATTCCCTAAATTACAGCTGCACAGGTGACATCTAAAGTAAAACAAGCACAGAAATACACCTCACCCCCTCCAAAAAACAGACAAACAAAGAAACAAAAAGATAATAGTAGTTCAATTACTGATAGTTCCTCTCAGTCTTTGTTACTGCTTTCTTGTAAAAAAAAAGCATGGGAGAAAAAGAACAGAATTCTAGTGTTCCAGAAATAAAACTAGATGCACTAGAGGCATACTTTCTTGCAGTCATTACATCTCAGTGAAAAGGTGGAAAAAGCAGACTTCTGGAAACCCTACAGATCCTGAGTATTATAATGGAGGAAGTTGTTTATAAGTCTTCACTAGAAAATAGTCTGGTAAAGTGTAAATTTGAACAGCTAAATGATTAGTAAAGAAAATAATAATTGGAGACATTCTGCCAAATAAATGCCTCAGATATATTTCAGTCTGTTTTGGGGTAGATAGTCATCTGACATGTTTGGTCAGTTACAAGTTAATCGTAGGAATGGGACATGCTATCAAATAAAATTAGTACTGGTCTGTTAGGCACATCCTAATCGAAACAAAAGGACTCAATTAGTTGCCACTGTGGTTTCCAACAGCATTTTAAGTCTATTTATTGCATTCCTGGGATGAAAATCAGAATTCTGATTAGATATATCCTTTAGTAAATTATCAAATAATACGACATTTACATATTAATGTATTAAAGCCTTAAAATTTTGTTTGAGGTTTTGCTCTGCTAACTGATGAGGATAATTGATTTTAACAAGACTTTTCAGTAAATGAGGGATTTTCAGCATGCAGAAAAGAAAGAACTAATTCCCTGAAGAAGTTCTGAAGCAGACATTAAACTTGAAGAAAGGTACATGGGGTGTGAACACCATCTTACATTATTCCCGATAATACTTGAATCTGATTATTTGGAAGAATTTATTCTATATTTATCAGATTTGAATTTATTTCCATTTGAATTCCCCCGTCATTGTCCCTTGCACAGTTCTGGACAGCATCTTCAATGAGATTTTCTGAGTCTGGCATTCCCATCTCCAGTTGCTGGTGCAGGTTTTGGATGTTTGTTGCTTTTTTTGACTGCTTGTAGTAACATGTAGGAAGAAGCAGATTTATAGCATGTGGAGTGGAAGGATTGTGTCCTACCAGTACTTATGGCCTCAGCAGTAAACAGATTCAAGTAACCTTGCATGTAAATATTGGTTCACATATGTTTTGCATCTGGTAAATTGTGTGGTGAAAAACAAAAAGCATCAGAGAATTACACACACATATTTGTACACAAAAATAATACAAAAAAAACCCTTTTCTTTCTACTACTGACAATAAGTGAAATGTATAAAATGTCCATAATTAATTTTCTAGTTATAAAACAGCACATCTAGAGGATCTGGTTAAAAGACTCAACCTACTAAACGTGCTTAAATCTTTCTATGACCCAGAGTTTCCATGTGTGTTAAAGATTGCTTGCCCTTGCAATAGAGATAATAATTTCCTTTTACTTGAGTGAAGTACATTAAAGCTCTTAGCTCATTTGAACTTAGGGTGTGAGTCTACATTTTAGGTGAACAGAGGAACAGAGAGCTTAAAAGGAAGCAATGACCAGAAAAGCGTGTGTTGAACTGCCTTAATAATTTATCTTTTTTTTTTTGTCTCAGCCACAGTTACCATACTCCCCCCTCAAAAAAACCTCCAAAAAACCCACCAAAAAAAAAAAAAAAACCAAAACCAAAAAAATCCCCACAGAAAGCCTGACATATCAAAACTAGTCTATCAAAACCAAATTCCATTTAGCTACAGAATGTACAATGCCCTGGGTTGTATTTCAAATGAATAAATGAATGACAACTCACTTCAGTTTTTCATTTAAGGTACGAAAATGCAATCCATGCTGGTACTTAACACTGAAGAAGTATCACTGAATTAATAGAATTGCCTGAGTGAATGCTATTCACAGCATGAATGAGGATTGTAAAATAATTTTAATCTTCTTGGAATGACCAAGTGCTTCAGTCATGCCACTGAAAAAGGTTTCCTATATGTTAATTCTTTGGTATTTCAAACATAATTTTTTTGTATCTTACCCCTCTCTCATGTCCCCTTCTTTAAATCAGTAAGTAATATATGTAAAGGCTTAAAAGAATCATGAAAATCTCATGCATAACATAAATAGCATTTTGAATAGTTACTTGATGCAGTAAATCCTTGGTCAACGAGTCCTAATTATTATTTTTAATTAAATACAAGATTATTACCTTTGATAGATTTAAAGTTTTGATAGTAAGATTTGGCAACTTCTCATCCTTCTGTTAATTCATTCTCCTAATTCAAAGGCCAGAAGTAACTTAATGACTCTTTTTCAAAGTCTAATAAGATACACTCTGAAGTTAATTTAATTTACTCTGTCTATAAGCAACATATCATTGTAGCTAAGCATTTTCATCAATGTACACCTAATGATTGAATGGATTACCATAGGAAATTTTATTAACTTGGCTACTGACTCCAACTCTAATCTAGTTCCTTTGTCAATTTCATTTGTTATACATAAAATATGTCTGAAATTATTTTAAAGATAATTATGTCTGCTTAGTAAAATAAGACACCAAAATGCAGAGTTTAGATTGCTTTTTTCCCTTTATTTGTTTTATCTTACCTTTCTTACCTATTTTGTAAGACTCATATATTAGTCGGATCTTGTATTTTGTGAAGTTGCCACCATAGAGAAAAAAATTTTGTAAAGACAATTTATTCAATTCTGATAAATATCCTCTCTGGTGATATTCCCCTTGTTTCTGTTTTGATGACAAGTGAAAACAAAATTCACAATTTTTATTCATCTATAGTCTCATGAGGAACTTCAAAGTAAGATAAATGCTTACAAGTAATATTACCTTGTATAGATTTTATGTACCCCAAAAGTTTTGCTGCTGCTGCTGAAGATAAGCACAGACCCTCCAGAGAAAAAGGGAATAATATTTAAAAAATATATCGGTGTATGCATTTAACACACAAAGGATATCTATTTGACGTTTGATAACATATTTTGATTCAAAATGTAGAAAATATTCTGCTTGATTATAAAGTTATTGTCTGGTTGTTCTTATTTATAGCCATCACAGAATCACAGCATGGGTGAGGTTGGAAGGGACCACAGCAGCTCGTATGGTTCAGCATCTCTGCTCCAGCAGGGTCATCCCAGAGCACAACGCACAGGACTGTATCCAGATGGCCCTTGAATATCTCCTGTGAGGGAGACTCTTCAAAACCTCTCTGGGCAATCTGTTCCAGTGCACAGTCACTCACCAACATTATGAAGTTCTTCCTCTCTGTTTTAATCATACTAAGTTTGGAGGTTTGTGGGGACAGTGACATAACTGGCTGTACACACTGGAACACTGTGAAAGTTCCTTCAAACATTTTGCATGGTGTAAAGCACCTGAGTTTCACTATAGTTCTTGTTCTGTTACTCTCAATTTTTATCTGTTTATCTTGTCTATATTGAAATATATATGTCTGAGAGAAAGTTGTGATCAGGACATTAAAAAAAACCAAGAAAAGTCATATAATGTATTTATGTTTGTGCCTTTTAATGAAGAGGTACCAGTTTACTAAATATTTGGTGAAACAAACTTGAAATTGTAGTTATTCTGATCTTTCAAACTTGTCTGGTGAAAACATCAAATAACAACATACATTTGTAACAGTCAATACAATATGAGGTTTAAAAAAAAAAGGCCAGGTGGAATTTTTAGTACTGTCCTTAGCTGTCCTCTGTTGAGGGTAGTAAACTCAAAAAAAAAAAAAAAAAAAGGAAGTTTTATAGTATCTCTTAAAGAGCAAAACTTAATATCCTAACACTGTTAGTAACTACAACTTGTGTCATGCAAGAGTCAGTAACAACCTATAGAGATTAGTCCACTGTATAAAGTAATTAACACGTCTGTATTGAGGTTCAGGGGTCAGTGTACAGAGGGATTTTAAATGAGATGTACCTATCGTCTTACTAGGCAGGAAAGTGCACACTGCTGTTATTGGATATTGAATCACCAGCATGGAAGTTGCACTCACCTGATCTGCCAATATTAATTTTTTTAAAAATTCAATATTTAGTAGAGCTGAAGGAGATGAAAATGGTAAAAATGCCTCCCATTGTCAAAAGAAAGAAAAGAACAAGTTTTATTGTAAAAAAAAAAAACAAAAACAAAAACAAAAAAAACCAGGAAAATAAGTCATCAGGGAGGACTGAAAATTGAAAATGGAGAAACAGAAAGGCTAAGTTATTGGTATACTGATATCCCAATATGGGAATAAATATTTTTGACTTGTTCCTTAATGAGAAGAAAACAGAAAGTTTGTCTCTGCCTACAAGCAAGGGAAACTGAACCACATCAAAAGGAGGATAGGCCAAAATGATGTCACACATGCAGACTGAGGGTCCTTAAAAGCTTGGTGGACATCTCTCAGTGCAGTACAATATTGGAATACTGGGATCACAGCTGAATGAGACAGCTGCTAAACAGGCAGAAACCTAGCCACATTTGTACAACATCATATTTGGGCTAACTAGCTCTACTGGAAAATACTAACCCTCCTCTTTCCTTGTTTTACACATCCCTCTACCATCTCTAAATTTCTTCTACCTCACAATTAAAAATAAACTTACATCTTTGCACCTACTCTTTGCAGGAGAAAAAATGATCTGTTAAAAAAATTAAAGAAAAGGGGACAAAAAAGAGGGAAAAAAAGCATTTTGTTCCCGGTCCCATTTATAACTACTCTTACACTCTCACATGGAGGCTGCCAGACTTCAATTTTTTGCAAAGGTTGCAAGTCTCTTTTTTGTGGTCAAAGCTGTGAACAGATGCACAAAAGGAGAAGACAGACATTTAAAAGAGTCACAAGGAAGAAATAGATACAGGGAAATTTTTAAACCTGAGATACTCCTACTGTGCAGCCAAATTCACTGCCAATAATCCACAGATGTACAGCACATGGGTGTGCAAAGCTGTGACTGTTAGAGGTGTGAAAGGAGTTCTTAGTATGTTTATTGAATAGCAAACATACCCATCTGTTCTGCTGAAATAAGTAAGATCTGCATCTAAAATCTCATACGTTTGGAAAGTTAACATTTCTGGAGAGTGACATAACAGAGGTAACAAGGTGTGCTCCCTGATACTGGCATGGGTAAACTTATTCAGTATCCAAAAGTAAATATTCAGGGCTTATAAGAACCAGTTGCGCATTTTTTCTCACTTATGTTTCTGTCATGATATTTCCTGTCTCTTCAATTTCATCCTGTGTTATCTTTGCAGGGCAGAGCAGCAACATACCTGTCCAAACACCTCTTTTATGTATTATGAATAATGGCAAGGAAATGGAACAATAGTCCCCATGGTAGAAATTTATGGAATGGTGAGTTCAAAATGGAAGGTTCTTTATAATTTAACAACTATTGGATATCCTGAGGTTTGAATAAATAGCAAGAAATATTATGAAAACACCCCTTTTATTTAGGACCCTGAAATTTCCTTCACAAAACAAGATGGTACTGCAGATCACCTAAAAAAAAAAAAAAAAAAAATATTGTGCTCCAAGCCAGGTGAAACTGGGACTCAAAATTTTTCCATAGAACAGCTACCTCAATTCACTACACCTCTGAGTCTGAATGTGAGTAGGTGCACAGCTAGCTCTTGTCTAAGTCTCATTGCTATCAGTAAGGAGGGGAACAGATATATAAGTTCCCTAGGGTTCAATCACACATATATTTCTTGAGCACAACTTATGTATATGGATATATCCATTCTATAGGAAACCATATTATAGCCATAGATCTTTACTGAGATTATAATAGTTAGAACACTCTCCAAAAACAGGAATAACAGCATTAATTTGTCTCCATCATTCAACTGGAAATCTGCCCTTCCAGAAGAGGAGGCTTCAGATGTGAAAAAGCTATAAACTACACATTTTCTAGAAGGGCTGTATCTTGTTCTCCTTTTGTAATTTTAAAGTTGTCTTAGAGAACAGCAAAGAATGTACAGTATTTGCAGGGAGACCAGCGTGCAAAAATTATCATGGCACGAGATTAATGGGGGGAAAGCAGAGTTCTTAGCCTTTCATGTCTGTGACCAGTTTCATTTATGCATTTAAAATTATTCATTTAATTGAATTTATTAACAATATTAACAACAACAACTAATAATACCAGTAACAATAATAATTAAAAAAAAAATATCTTCCCCCATGTATAAAGATAATTTTGGAAGCAGGATTCCCATATCTCAGTTCAATTTCCAAACCACCAGGTCAATAAAGTTGCATCTCCTGTTAGATGAATACTGTAGAGTGTAGTGTCATCTCTGCCTTAGATAGAACTTTCCATTTTAAAAGTGAATTTTGTTCTCTGTTGTATACAATGACAAAATGAAATTAAAATCAAGAATTCCAGAAAACAATTGAAGACTGATTGGCCCTAATCAATATATAACTGAGAAGTGCTTTCTTTCTCTATGCTTTAGGGTTATAAGCTCCCACCCCCACCCTCTTCCGCACACCAGAATCTTTATCTTTCTCACACAAGACTGATATCAGATGCAAAACAAAATCTCTAGTGTATTTATGTCATAATGATTGTAGTAACTGTACTTTTCAGAAAAAAAATCTTGACTTGTGATTTATCTCCTACTAATTTTACTTTCGATGCGAATTGTTCTCATTTGACAAAGTGATAGGAAATTATTTTTGTAGTTTTTGAGGCTGCACAGAGATAGCAGGCTTCTTTCAAAAGAAATGATAGAACTGGATCAATGCTATGCTGCTTATAATTTTGTTAGCAATACTGAAAGGTCACAAAAAATGGAAGTTAAGAACACTGTGCTAAAATCAGACATCTGGAAAATGTGGCATGAACCTGCTCTGTGTAGGTTTCATTTATTCACTGCTTGTGGCCAGTCAAATAAGAACTTTTAATGCTGCCAGGTCTCATGATTTTTTCCTAAGAAATCTTCCTCTCACACTGCAAGTCTAAAGATTTGTGGTAAAAATTAGTTACTAGGAAGTTTCACTTTAAAAGGCACTTGATCAAATTGAAATTATAGAGGCTGAAATGGAAAATCAGACATTGTTAAAACAGGGAGATTAGAAACTTGTTACCCGGAAAAATATTTTAATCTGTAAAATCAGTAAAGGGGACCTAAAGGCAAAAGAAAGATGTCAATATTGGAATTGCATATAATCTCACCAACCAGTGGCCAGTGTGACTGTGTAGGAGTTTACAAAATGGAAGTACATTTGCAGCCATGGGCACTGAAAACAGTCTATTTGTACTGACCTGCAGGTTGCACTAAAAATCACCTATGGTTACCTGTAACTCTTTCCTACTGCAGAGACATAAAAATGTTGCAACTCAAATCAAGAGGCAGTAAGTAATTCATTTGAACTTTGTGATATTCATATTTCACGTAATTTGTTTTATAATATTCAGACTATCAATAGAAAACACTGAAGGGAGACATTTGTTTCGGAAATATCTCTTCATTAAAGTATAGTGGTCCCTTACATTCATTGCTACTATAGTTTTCTTCATTATTCAATAGCACTTTCAATCCCCATGTGTGTGACTTTCATTATTACAGATCATTTTTCCTTAGGATGTGTGATTTAATTTTAATACAGGAATCTAAATCAAAATCCTTTGCTATTTAGTGGCTCTCTGGTGTAATAAAAGAGAGTAAGGCTTAGCCCTCTGCTTTTGTGCTCAGAAGCATTTTGCCATGCATTTGAATTATGATAAAATCAATTGGAAGAGCCTGACAGTGAAAAGTAGGAAGAAAGTTTCCCTATATAAAGCTGGAGAATAATTACAGCTTTTTTTCCCCCCAGCACAAAAATTCTGCAGGCAAATAGCTTGTTAATTCAGCATCTATCACCATTTAACCTTGTTTGTCCTCTCATTGATAAAATAACACAATTAAAAGGCTTTCCCTTTGAATTATCAGTGTCTGAAGTTAAAATGGTCTGTGTTTTATGAAAGATGTGTTCTCTGTTAGTTCCAAAAAGACATGTCTGAATTGTTCTCTGAGGCTTGTTCACTCTTAGCATCTCTGGGACTGCGGCACCAATGAAAGCTTTTCTCTTTCTGGCACATAGCCAAGGCGAGCCATGATCTAATACTGCAAATTATTTTTTCTCTTTTGCACTGGGGAACTACTGTGTTAAAAGCTAGCTTCCTTTCCTAGCTCCAGGAAAGTGAGATACAGACAGGTGTAGCCCCTTTGATTGCAGTGAAACCGGTCTCAGGGCCCTCCACAGTCGATGTTTCAGTGCACAAGCATGTAGGAGAAAGAGCGCATTTTTCCCTATTCTCAATTTTTAAACCATGGCCTAATCAGCAGCTTCACAAAAGTGTCTTGGCTTGTGAATAATTTTTTTCTCTGTCTGAATACAAAGCTGAATACATGGGAAATTACAGCACTGAAAGAATCATGTCATTTTTATCCAGGTGCTGTCTGTCAGTCCTGGCATGATCTTGAGCCTGAAAATCAAGAAATACGAATGATGTTAAAAAAAAAAAAATCACACTTAAATTCAGGTAATGTTAAGCAAAAAATACTTGATCTAGGGCTTTGTGCCATAGAAGACGAGTATGCTCTCTGTTTTTTTGTTACCACCCCCCATCCCAGACAAAGAAGAGGGAAGGGATGTGGAAAAAAGATCCACCTGTTGAAAATACTTTGGGAATGGCAAGAAACATGGAAACAGTGTTATCTGCAATGTGGAAAAATAAATTTTCTCTTTTATTATATTTGCCTCAGTTTTTCCTGCTGTCTTCATGCCAGTTCACCTATAAGCTGGTGTATACACCTGAGCAGTTGACAATTCCCCATTTCTAAAGGTATTCCTGCTGCTGGTCCTTTTGCTGTTCCAAATGATGGTCAACACTTTCACTGTAGAGTTTCCCAGATTGTAACTTAATACCTGATACTTGTTAGGGGCTTTTTCCTGTCTGTAAGCTTAAATGATCCTCTGAGGCCTCTGCAACACACACTACTTCATGCTAGAAGCCTGTCATTTCTCAGGAGAAAAGCAAGGGTGACTGGATTCAGGACGTGGTTGAGTGCAGTAATTTGTTCCGTTTTGTGCCGGGGGGATCTTGCTGTTGGGTAGTGGGGTCTGTTCTTTTAACTGTATCCCTGATACCCTTCCCTGGTGTGATGTGATGTTGGAGGTAATACACATTTCTGCAGGGTGGTGACAAAAGCCATCGTTGATAATTTAACGCCAGTTTTGTGACGGAATAAATGACATCATGCAAAAAATGCTACGAAGAAAAGGTCCTGCTATATTATGAAATAATTGCATAGTTGAGCCTTTTCCCAGCTGAAGTTCTGCCTGAGAGTAGGGTTGAAAACTAGCTTTGATGTGAAGTTCTTTGCTGTCTGCTCTTCCCTGCAGTATGCTACTGCTCTCCACTTTTGATGTCTATTGCTTTCTCACTGTCATGGGTGTGTTTCTGTGAGGATGAAGTAAACTGAACCACAGGTTGCCTCACTGTGCCCTTCCCACCAAACTTCATCATCAAACTCGGATTGACCCCCAACCAGACAAGATGAAGAGCTCTGCTTGGGTTTCAGAAGACAGCTTTTGCTCCTGCTTTGACCTCTAAATCTACCACTTCTGTCCCTTATTCTGAACATTAGAAGTATGGTTCTTTGGCTTCATGTCTTGCTTTCACCCTAGTTGATTCAAAACATCATTTTAAGTTTTATTTTGAGAGTCATGAGTTTGTCTTTTCCCTGTGCTGTCTGCCAGCTCTCTCAGCACTCAGGCATGCAAGTGTATCAAATATAGATTTTATAGCTAATATTGATATTGGGTCAACACTGTGCCAAAGGAACACCCTGACGAAAACAAATCAAAATTGATTCAAGAAAAGTCTTCTTTTTCTCCTGTTGGGAGATGACTTTCACAGCTCCAACCTTTCCTGTTCATCTGACAGAATGATCATGGACCAGACATTTCTTGGATGTGTGAGAGAGTCACAGAGAACAGAGACAGAGAAATTGTTCTGAATATCTCTCTCAAAGCTGAAAAATGTTTAGTTCAAATTGTTACTGCTTTATAGCCTGTCATAGGCACTCATTCAGTTATTAGGAATGCCATGAATGCTTCATAGTCATGCCAGAGTTGCTTACATCAGAATATCTGTTTTCTGAGGATGGTTTTTTGGTTGGTTGGTTTGGGTGGCTTTTTTGGGTTTTTTTGTTTGTTTTTTCTTTTACTGAAGAATTTCAAATCAGAAATAATATATTTTTATCTTCAGAAAGAACATTTTAGAGATTCTCATTCTTAGTTACTCAGACAGGAAATCAACTATGGAATGCCATCTCCCTCTTCAAACAAGAAAAAACAGTGCAATATGGAAAATGTCATGATTTCTATGGCATGCTCCTGCTGATTGATCCTCTGAGAAAAACGACACTTTAGCCAAATTATAAATAAAAAGAAACAGAGCAGTATTATATACAATGTGTAATTTTTTTAAAAAAATTTCTATTTCAGAAGGAAACAAATGCTTTTCAATTAAAAAAAAAAAAAGTTTTGAGATCTAATTATCTGCCAGATAATAAATTCAATGGAAAATAATTAATACATTATTTCCATTTTTAATGTATTCCTATCTTGCACTAGGGATTCCATTTAATTTTTAACCTTCTAGGTCAGTTCTGGAGCAGGATCAAAATGCTTTTAAGAAATGTAATCCTACCAGGTTGTAAGAATGTGGATTCTCTCTTTTCGTAGTGTTATCCCTTCTTGCCTGTTTCACTTAAACATCTTGGAAATGGTGTTAAAGTTGATGCATTTATGGATGTTGACAGGTGATAGGTGCTAGGGGAGTAAATATGTCCTCCAGGCTCTATCTACTGCAGAAAACTCTTCAAGCCACCAAGGCAATGGTACAATCCACGGGGCCATGTGTAAGGACCAGCCAGTAGAAGAACAGCTCATATCCGGGGTCTGTCATTCCTAAGAATGAATGTTCGCATCTAGATGTTTATGAAGACTAGTATTTGCCAGCCTGGATGCCCTTTGAAAGTAAATAAACTTTCATAAATCATGTGAAGAGTTCAGAATGAGGGCGTTCTCCAGTCCTCATACAATATCTCTATTTTATTTCTTTAAATTAAAAAAAAAAAAAAGGAAATAAAAGAAAGAGATCTGTTTTCTTGCCTTCATTTTCCCAAGCTTTTGTCAGTGCCTTCAGAATGCATCAGCACTCTAAGACAACACACTGTCCTCATTTCTACACATTGTTTGTGTACCAGGCTCAGAACTGCCATTTCAAATCACAGTACATTGATCTTTAATGTTCTTTTAATTTAGGCTAAAGATGCAGAAATCTTAGCTCAGGCTGTATGCTGACCTGCATCTGAACTTCTTACCAGCTGCTCTTAGGTCTCTGACAACACTTCTTTTTTTAAAACCTCAATTAAAATTAAAAAAATAAATTACATTCTAGGCTGTTTTTAATTATGCTTTAACATTATTATTGTTCAGTCACTTACAAATATGTGCTTTCAAAATGGTTGTAAGGGACACAGGATTTAAACAGATGCAATAATCTCACTTACTTCTGTCTCATTCGCTCTTTAGATCTATTGCTGTTATCTGATTTACTAAGACATAGCAGCTGGTATGGCCTTTTTGAGCTCGCTTTGCAAGATTAAATTCTACCACCTTGACCTAGCATAAATATTGAGAAGTGGCACAGGGCAGGTTCATCATGGGATCTGGTGCATGAAATTAATGCTGGAAAGTAGGATAACAGAGTGACAGTGACATGGATGTGTCGGTCTGGATAATCCTGGAGTTTTGGAAGAGGGGAAAAGTTCAGTAAGACAGCATTACCTTACTCAGTATTGCAAAAGGAAATAATATGTTCCCACATAAGCTGTTTGGGGTGGAGAAGAGTAGCAGGAGTAGGATATTACCATGTTTAAAAATGATTGATATGCTCTCAAAAATGAGCTTCTGCATTCCTCTTCTCAGCATGACATTACAGTTTGCACTTAGTTCAGTTAGCAAAAGAATAGAAATTCTCCTGAAAAAGCAGTTGGAGTAGTGAAACTGGAAGCTGGTCCTGTGATATCAATAAATGAAGCTCCCTTCACTGGATATTTTAAGCAAGCAGAGAATGCAGAAATAAGTCCT
>VZRO01003417.1:196068-230792 GCA_013397915.1 Daphoenositta chrysoptera
AAGTATGACTAAAAATGAGGGTATTTTTAGAATACTTCTATTATTCTTGCAGAGCCAATTTTAGCTTAACCTTCTCTTTCTGAGGCATGATGGAAAGCTGCAAAAACTGTTGTGTTCTTGGTTTCATTCCCAACGGCATACTGGCATACTACTTTCACAAGACCGCCTTGAGCAGTATTCTGTAAACTAAATGATGATTATGCGTATATGAGCACTGGGCCAATAAAGCACAGAATTTGCTATTCACTTTTATGACTGCTGCGTGGCATCTCTTTCTGTTAAGGCAAACAGGCATCTTTTTATATTAACATGCTGAAGAAAATAAAAATCAACTCAAAAATCTCTGTGTATGAATATGCACACAAATAGAGTTTAAATTAATCATATATTCTTTGGTAGATGCAAGCAAAAAAGAATGATTTGGCTGGTTAAGTACTATAAATATTAAGGTACTAATTTATTTCCAAACTGGAATTTTACTGTTTGTTCCAACTAGACACTGTAATTCCTAATAAAATAATAATTTGGCCTGCAGTAAATGTCATTCTGTAGTACTGTTCTGAGCGTAGGCTCCTAAAGGGCAAAATCGACTCAATTTTAAAAAAGAAAATTTACAAAAAAACCCCACCTATAACAGATGCTCTAGCATATGGCTGGATTTTAAGTGAGTGCATAGTTGAGCACAGAAAATAAATAAGGGCATGACAAGACCCCCCCCGCCTCCTTTTGCCCCATAGATACACTAATCACATGGTCACCAGATGGCATATACAGAACTTTGAATGCAGTACAATATTTATAGCCACCAATTTGCGGCCTTAAAGTCAGAATATTAAACTGTTTATTTCATATGGCTGAAAAGAGGCTCTTTATTGCTGTTTACTTTTGTTGTCATTACTACTGAGAGCCCAGGAAAGAATCAGTTTGTGCAACTGAAGTAGGCAACCATGCCTTGAAATTGCCTCAGTGTTCTTGCAGCCTTGGTGAAGAGAGCAAAACCGGTTGTAAACTTGGTTGTAAATTAGTCTGGGAACCTCTACCACCTTAATTGATTCCTATCTTGAACTAGGCATTCCATTTAATTTTTAAACTTCTAGGTCAGTTCTGGAACAGGATCAAGATGCTTCCAAGAAATATAGCCCTACCGGCTCATAAGAACGTGGATTCTCTCTTCTCATAATGTTATTCCTAGCTGAAAATCTTGGTTGAAAAACACTGGACTTAATTTTGTTGCAGAGCTGGGGAAGGTTGATCAGCTCCCCACTGCGTCACAGGGTCTCCAGGGGCAAATATGGCCAGGGTGGCTTTGCTCCCGACCCTGCCATCATCATCATCATCATCCCCATGTTGTCCTCAGGTGCAGGGGGTCACACTGCACAGAAGCCCCTCCAGTGCTGAGGTAGCATCTGCATCCTACGGCACTTTCCCCCAAAGTCTGATATTCTCCCTAGTTATTACAGGAGCAACAGCCCTGCTGGATGTCACAAAGTCTTATTTGCTCTTACTGTTGGAGGCCACAAGAGGGAGAAGAAGATAAGGGAGCCACAGCACGAGCGGTTGCGTGCTCCAAATCCTCCCTGAGCTGCACAAAGTCTGTCTGCTCCTCCAGCTCCCTGGGTTCAAGTAAACAATCATTAAGCTTTCAAAATCTGAACATCAGAAAATCACAACTGAAAGGTAAATGAAAATGACATTGGAGCAATGTTAGCCTTTGTATTGTACCATGCCCTAACTGACAGGGACAGAATATTTCTTCCTGAAATAATAGTAAATGCCTCAGAGAAAAGAAAAAATATAAATAATTTAATACAAATAGAAAACCAATTAAACAGAACACATTTCTGCCCGGAACACATTTACAAAAAAACAGTGTGTAGGTTTTTCCTTGATAGACGATACTGAGGAAGCCTGCATAGATTTTGGGGGGTTTGAGCCTTTATGAATTGAAAGAAAATGATTCAGTTTCTTTTGTGGGTGTTCTTTTATATATGAAGAAACTGATAATGCATACTCTGACTATTTTAAGGAAATTATTTTGCATTACAGCACAAACTTCTCAGATGCAGTTGTATTAAAAAAATTACAGTATCATTATGGGTGTGTAGACTTGTGAAAGCAAAATATAGGAAATACATAGTATTTCTATTAGACACTATACCAGCCCTGCTAGTATTAAAAAGCCCAGAATTATAAGGGTGTATTATCACCTTTTAGAGTGTTTATGTAACCATATTCATGAGCTTACATTGTCAACTAGAGACCTTTAGTGAACTCACTGTTTAACAACACTGCTGAAGAAAGTATGTAAAGATGATGTGTAAAACATTATCCTGGACTATAAAATACCCTTTCACTTTTTTCCTTTTGCTTTACTATTTGAATGCTGTGTTTTTAACATTTTTGGAAGACCACCGGGGGACTGTGGCAATTCATAACGTTGCAACACTGAAAATAATGTGTTTGATTTATTTTTAATGTGAATACAGAAGTGATTTTGTTTGTCAGAAGCCATGGGGAATTAAGTTGGATATTAGACACTAGCAGCTTCCATTTAACGTAATAGGAAGTGTAACTAGATCATAAACAGAGATGTGATTTAAAAATTCATTCTTTTATGTTTAATAAAATGATATTAAAATGTTTTGCTGTTACAAACAGAATACATGCATTTCTAGCAAAATTGTAAAGCTTCCTTTGCAAAAGAAAAATAGAAAAGAATATGGAGAGGAGAGATAGATGATAAGAATTATCAGAAACTGCATTTTTTCACAGTAAATTTTATTCTGTTTCTGAACTGATTTTTTGGTTTTTTGCATTTTCATTTTCTAATGTAAAAAGAATAAGCAGCAAAAGCGAGGATGTGAAAATAAATGGGCAGAACAGCTAAACGAGTTTAAATGTGTTGCCTAATTTTGTGCAACTTCTCATGAAAGACCAATTAAATTGTATCTGCAGATCTTTGTAACAGGAAGCCCAGTCAGTTCAGTATTTTGTTGGTAATGACAGAATTATCTCAAACTACACTTTTTTTGGTTTCTCTTCTCTTTTTGTTTTTTTTTTTTTGTTTTGTTTTCTCTTTGAAAATTTAATTTTAAGTTGTGCATTCTGTTAATGTCTTATAGAAGATGAAATACATATTTTCATCATAAAACTGTTGGGTTTTTATCACATCCCACTGTGTCAGTTCCATACTTTTCCTGTCATATCTCCAGTGCAGATTGCTTAAAAGTTAGACAGTCAATCTCAAGAAAAAAAGATGAAAATTACTTTGCCTTAATCTAACAAGAGCAGTAATTTTGTTTAAATTTACATGGACTCTAGGGTTCTTTTCCAACTATATTTTTGCTTTTTCCATTCTAGGTGAAGACATCTTTCATAGATCTAGGAACTAAAACTTTCAAACTCAGGTGTTGTATTCTATAATAAGCTATTAAGATTTAAAAAAAAAAAAAAAAGTTCCATTCCTTTCAGTGTTCTCATTTCTAATCTCTTCTGTTCATGATAAAGGATGTTAGCAAGCTTGATCACAGTTAGATTTACTCAAAAACTATACAGAACAGCTGTACAGAAATGTGCTTTTTTTGTTGTTTTGCTTTGTTTTGGTTTGTTTCTTTTACTGCAGAGGGTTACAAAATATGCTGGAAACTCTAAACCAGTCTCAGGCTACAACAAACAGTGTCACTGCTTACCAAATGACAGATGCTCCACTGTTGTGACAGCAGTAGTTGTGTGGGCCACCTGGAAGAATAGAGACCACCACTTACTTGCAAGCCACAGTCATAAAATGCTCCTTGATTTACCATCTGCTTTTATGAAATGTCCATGAAATTAAATATCTTAATGGAAGCACGGAATGGGATGGTATGGGATGGTTCAGTGTGAAACTTTTTTTTGTGAGTTCAGTGAAGGAATAAACCACAGCTGCTCGTGTCTATGTTGTGCTGTTACGGTTTTCAAAACCTGTACTCTGCTTCTTTGCCTGCAATAAATCCAATTAACAGTGGATTTCAGATTTTGTTGTAAAATGCCACATTTTTGTGCATTATTCTCATTTTTTCTCAACAAAACAGTTTTCGGCTCTTAGAAATTGCAAATAGATTGCTCAAATTGTTAGTATTTATATAATGCCAAATACCACAATATTTATGATACAAATTTGCAGGCAAATGAGCTATTTATTTGAGTACAGACATGTGTGTGTTTCCTAGATCCGATTTATATTACTGTAATAGATTTAATTATATAGACCTTGTTTCATATCAGTTTATAGAGAGAGTTATTTAGATGCAAGCCTTCTTCTGTAAGGAAGAATTATGTAGGAGAGGCTTAAGTTAATAAAATATATTTCCAGAGAATACTTAAATCAACAAGAAAGGAATTGGGATGAATACTTTCATGCATATATTATTACTAATAAGAAATAGTCACTTTTTTATTACATCTTATAATTATTAGCCTCCATAGATTCAGTCTACAACCACTAAAAAGAATGTTTGATTCATAATACAGATTATAGGATTTTCCTCAGTACTCATGTGAAAAAAGATTTGGAAGACAGTATTGAAGAGATTTGCTAAGTGCTAAGGGCAACAAGAGAGAAGAATATTTTAGCATTAGTAACTGGAACTTGTGCAGGTGACATCTATTTTTTGCGTCATCTGAGCTTGTCGCTTTTCTTTACAGATACAGCTAATGTTTGGAAATTTTTTTATTTTCCTGCCATTGCCAAAATCATTCCATTCTACCTGTTTGTTGTTTGTTTGTTTTGTTGTGGTTTTGGTTTGATTTGGTTTTGGATTGACTTGGTTGGTTTTTTAAGGTGGTGGTTGGGTTTTTTCTTTCCTTTTTCTTTCCTGTTTGTTTTTTTTTGTTGTTGTTGTTGTTGTTTTATCAGCACCTAAAATCTAAAAAAAATAAAAAATCCTGCTTTTCAGCATAAAAAGTCCAAAGTTTTGTGTATATACGTGTGTGTGAGCATTAGTAGAGAATTTCTACATGCAATGGATGAACCAGGATTTTCAGGGAGAAACAGCTG
Source organism: Daphoenositta chrysoptera (assembly GCA_013397915.1). Taxonomy (NCBI): domain Eukaryota; kingdom Metazoa; phylum Chordata; class Aves; order Passeriformes; genus Daphoenositta; species Daphoenositta chrysoptera. The sequence continues at coordinate 201,104 of VZRO01003417.1, forward strand.
GTGATCAAAAAATTCATTTGCAAACAATACTGGTTGGAAGCAATTCCCAGTCAGATGTGCTTGAGCTGGCTGGATTCTGGAAGGGCAGAGATGATCTTGCTGGATTTCAGCAGCAAAAAAGAGCCACATCCAAGAGGCATACACAGGAGTTGAAAAGTTCAGGGAAGGCCTTAAGCGTTCCAGCATTTTAGGAGAGGAGAGATTTCTAGTTTATTTAAAGTCAAAGAGTTACTGTAATAAACATGACTGTTATGGACTGTATAATGGCAGAGGATACTGGTTTTCCTTGCAGGGTTATTGGTTTTTTTTCTTTTCAGATTTCTTCATATGTTTTAATTCTATTCCAGGTTCAGTCATACAATATAACCAGGGAAAGGTATACACTTTTAGAAGCCACAGTTGTGCTTGGGTTGTGGAAACTGGCAAAAGTGGTATAGCCCTCTGATGTGTGTGGGACTATTTCTTTTGCAAGCATAGAATGGGAAATATGGTAAAAATATTTTATTCTTTGCATAATAGCTTATTTGTGTAAACTAACTCTCACATGGAACGTCACACAGAAATATTCCTTCAAATATCAAATAAAAGTTTTCATAGCATTATATACAAAATCATTCAAGGCTCTTTATATTATCTCAATGCTTATGTGGTGACAACAGCTGTGCCTTTTTCCTGCTGCAGTTTGTAAGAGAATATTAAATGCTAATGGCTGCCTAGTTTTCTGTGGGTTTTTTCCCCTTTTCCATCAAATAATTTATCTTTTTAAAAATAATTCTTATAATTATCCAGCATTATAGAAAGATTTTTTTTTCCATTAATGTTCTGCCTGCTAGACATTTCTGCAGGTAAAAATTCTTCCAATCTGTATCCTCATTAACATCTTATTATGGAATAGATGGAGAGTTGTGTTTATGTGTGTATCAGAACTAGGCCCATAGCCAGCATTACTTCTGAATGCCATTCGGTGTAATTTTAAAACAGCATTTTACAACTATAATAAATACTGAATGAAGAAAGAAAACATTAAATACGTGCAACTGCCAGAAAAATAGGAAAAAACTCCTCCTTTTGCTTATGGTTTCACCAAAACAAAAACTATCAAACTTAAGTTTTTCACAGTTCCTGTGAAACTGGAAAGAATTCTGTGGGGTATAAAACACCTGCTGTTACACACACACCGAGAAACACAGATATATACATTTAAAAGTACTTTGCTGCAGACCTCCCTTCCCTCAAATAAGCCCAATTTAAAAATACTATTCTCTCTTAAGGCAGTGAAAATAATTAATCAAGTTAAATAGGGTAAGGATATAAATTACAAGAAGTGATGTGTTTAGGTCTGTCATGGAGACCTACCTTTAGTTTAAAACGGAAGGGAGTGTTTCGCTTTGCAAACATCTTGTGTAGCAAAATTTAATCTGAAAAGTTCCACATAAGACTAAGCAGCCTTTCCCTACATGTAAAAACAGCCTTTCTATTTCAGAAAGACACACTTACCTGTGGGACCACTGCTGCCACAAAGAGTGCAATCAGGGCTAGACAGACCATGAACTTATTAAGGGAATGGCAAAGAGCCTTGGTCTTCCTTTATCCTGAGGAAGGAAAGGTTTACAGTCCCATGCCATGTAGCATAGAGCCACATAAACATCTAATTAATTGTCTATATAGAGCAATCTTCGGGCTTCGCTCTTTAACCCCAAAGAACATAAGCAGTCTTTTTTCCCAGCTCAATTTTTGGCTCTCACCTACAGTACTTTTTTAGAGTCAGTCACCAGCCCTTGAACAGCCATCAGAATGATGCACATACAGGTGGAATATTGATGAGATGAAGCGCACACTTCTGATGTAGAAATTAGATGGGCCATTTTTCATTTCTAAAGTGGTCTGCAAATATTAAAGGTCATTAAAATGAAATAAAAATAAATTTGTCTTTATGGATTGCTGCTCCTTTATGTCCCAGTCTTGCAAAGAGCTTCATGTAGGCAGGCAATTTTGTTTAAGTACATCTTGTTTGCTGACTTCTTGCAAGATTATAGATTTCAACAATGTGAAAATGTCAATACACATATCCTGCTTTAGCCTTGGAAATGCTTTTTTTTCAGTCAAAGCAATTATTTACTTTCTTTAACAAAAGCGTAAGACTGACTTTTTCTGCTCATGAGTGAAACTGTCAATTTATGGTACTTACTTGCGTGAAACTTCTCCACGAAGAGAAAGACATATGAAGAACTCCTCAAGAGAGAAGAGTAGTTTCTTTCTGGTGAATGCAATGGATGCAGACGGAGGACACTGCACCAGATCACTTATATCTCTACTCTTTTTTTTCAGTGCAAAATGAAATATAGTGACAGAAATATTTCAATATTGACTTTTTTCTTCCAACAAATTATTTATTTAAGGAAGACGGGGGGTAATTTTGTTACATTCCTCATGGAACCTTTTATGAATTCTTATTTGTGGCTATACACCTTATAAAAATATCTCTGTTTAATGTCTGTGATTTGAGTAAAATGTCCCATAAATAAGACAGAGATCCATAATACTCCTCTAATTTCAGTATTTCCAGGGCCAACAGAACTATTTGTTTTTTATAGGTTTGGTAGATATATAGGGCTGAAATTTTCTTGCTCACTGTCAACTGTAAATAATAATTTGTGAAAGTGTCATAGATTTTCTTTTTACATATTTATCCTGCTATGAATGAGAAACAGAATATATACAATCTGTAAATATGATGAGGGGGATAAAGTTCACTGCCTGCATATAATTCAAGTCAGTGCTATTTTTTCACACAAGTATTTCCATCCCAAAGAAAGGAAATATTTTTTGTTAGACGGTGCTTACAATTTGGAGCTGTTTTTTAAGGAGTGTAGAAGGAGAGAGAGGGAAACAGAGGAGCTATATTTTTTTGGTAGGATACATCCCTTTGACTCTGCATAAACTCTGAGTGTTATTCTAAAAAGGATACACTTGTATTTTTTGTATGGCAAATGAATTTACCTATCTGAATGGCAGGCACTCAAACTAGAACCAAAGGTGTGAGACAAACGCTTGTGTTTCCTCCCTTAGTGAATGCTGACGTTTTTGATGGCAGTGTCCTGCCATCTCTGCTGAACGGGGAGCACTTCAGCACCCCCTCTCCATCCCTAGCAGCCCTCAGCAGCTGCTCCCTCCCCGTGAGCTGGGCTGGTCTCTGCCCTCGTCCCACGGGCAGAAGGAAAAGCAAAAGAACTGAACCTTAGAAATCATCCGCTGCTTATTGTACTAACACCCACGATGACGTTATCCTATATGTTAATTACATATAGTGAATTCCATTTAATATCTGTTTACCAAATCTTTCAGATGATTTCTAATAGTTTTTTATGGCAGACCCTCCCTTGTCAGGAAGCCCTGAGGTTTTACCAGTATAATTTCCTTGCCTCCCTGACTGTACTGTTCAACCTCTTTCGTTTCTCCATGTTTTACAGAGCTGGCAGAGCATGGAAATAGTTCAGATTAATCAAAGAAACTTAATGCATCTCTATGACTTAAAAGAATGTTTAAGGCTCCAGCACTTTCCTTTTTAAGTTTAGGAAATGGAGACTTATATTTATTTTTCTTTAAAAGTTAGATGAAGTTCTTCAGTTTCTGACTCGGTTTTTCACTGAGGGTTTTCTATTTGTTTTTTACCTTTCTGAGTGGCCACAAAATCTAGCCCTTAGGAGATTAGTCTCTTTCTCAAAGTTTCTGAAATATACAGTATATTTTGTTTTTAAAATCTGGCTTTATTATTACTCCAGTAAGTAGAGATTTATCTCCACATTTTCAATTTAATAAAATGAGTTTAAAAAGCAACTTGCTTCAGTAGTTCTACTCCTGGAAGAGGTATAGAAAACTATAATGGCAATTTTTATTACATATATTCAATGGGGCTATGATAAAATTGTTTATTGTATGTCTGAGAAAGTTTGGGAAAAGTAAAGTAGTGTGTGTAAATTTTTTTAAAAAGCTACTTCAATCCAATGTGCACTGTTCACAAAATGTAAATTTTAACTCTTAATTCTTAAGAAAAGAAAAAAGTCTATTGTTGATACACTTTCTCCCAAACTTTCCGAAGTGGAAATTTTTATAGTTTTCATTTGTAATTAGCTCTCTGTAGATACGAATGAATCTTTGGGGACAAAAATGCATACCATTCTTGGGACTCATCAAGTATTTTTTTTCTCCTTCACTACTTCAAGTTCAAAAAATGTTTTGGAGTCATGTATCACATAGTGCCTGCTTCTGACCACATAGTACTTTTGTTTTCAATGATTGTTGTTTCTGAGATTACCATGAGAAAAAAAGGATTCAACCCAGTCAGTAGACTGATCTAAAATCTGTTAAAACAGTAGAAAATCTTGCAGTTTCTGCAGATAGTTTTGAAACAAACCAGGACTGAATGTTTTTGTCTTTTAGAGTTTAATTTAACTGCAGGTACTTCCTGTCTCCTTTCCATTTGATTTCAAGTTGTCTACACAGGTTTTATATGAAAAATAGAGACAGAAATTGCTGGAACAGTATTCAGCAGCTGTTCGTTTTGATCGAGTAAGCCTTTTAAAAATACGCTTTTCAGAATAAAATATTGGTATTTAATGTTAATGTTTAGACATGAAGGGTATATTGCTGATAGTGAAGTAAGTCAGGGAATGCTATTGCACTCACTCCCACAGTTATTAGGAACAACACGGATACTACCACTGAGTAAAAGGACAGTGATCCAAACTATTTTCCTCTCTGATTTTCCTCTGGATCCAAGTGATTCTTAAACTCTATAGCAGATTTAAACTGTTTCTACATGAAGCTGTTATATAAACTCTTATACTTCATATTTTTATTACATCTCATTCAAATGATCTTTTGCACCGAGTTTTTAATTTGATAAGCCTTGACTAGGAGGAACATTTTTCACTGTGTTTAAAGACATTTTCCTCCTCTTAACATGATTAAGTATAAGATATTTTGCCTTTGCCCTCTCCAAGTTGTGCTGGAAGCAGATGTTAATATTTTATACACAATTTTCCTTAACCCATAATTGGCAATAAAGACAAAATAATGTAATGTTTCAAGATTCCTCAGTATTAACTAATTAAACCAGCAGCAGGCCTCGAGCATGGGACAATGGCAAACTTTCAGATGAATTAATTTTATAGAAGACCAGCTGAGTAATTGGACTCCAATTACAGGCTGTTTAGCTCCCTCATCACCTTCGCATATAATTAAATTCAATTGGTTGATACAGCTTCTATTTTTATGAGGGCACTTACAAGCTTTTTGAACCCCACTGTGACTTTGGATCTAGGCCAATCAATTATTACTCATTTCTCTTTCAAATGGAAATTCTCTAGATTAGTCATATCTTCTATAATGCACTGCTTGCATTTAAAAGACCTGTCTATAGCACATTGCAGCTGAGAAATGGATGAAGAGAAATGTTTATGGATATTTTTGTTCTATAAACAATATATGGGATGCAACAGTATGTTTGTTGTTGATTTTGATGAACAAAGGCCATGTACTTTTATGAAATGCCTTGAGAGATATGATGCTACATCTCTTGAGAGATATGATGATACACAGTGTATCATTATATTTGAAAATACCATGCTTGTTCATGTTACAAATAATTACTGAAATTGCTCATTAGATCTAAAATTGTCTTTAATGGCATGTAAAAAGTAAGGCATTATGTATAGCTAGCTGCGAATCCCTTAGTAGTCCAGTTTTCCTTCTTTAATTCCTTTTCAAATTAAATTAAAACATTGTTACTAATTAAAGCAAAAACCTAAAAAACTAAAAAACCCTAAATTACTGCTTATCTAGAGAAACATTTAACAGCCCCTGATCCATAGGTTGTTAAATAGTTTGTCTAAAAGAAAGAAAAAATATTTCTATTTTGAACATGCTAGACCTGTTTCTATATTAAAGTACTTGGCTTCAAATTAGTCCATATTTTCAACAGCAAACAGAACATGAATTAATAAGTATGCTTGTAGCATTTCACCCATAACTAGTCTATAAGGAGATTAAACAAATTACTAGAACTGATATGGCACTTTGCCTGTTCTTAGTATATTGTTTCCAGTGTATTTATTTCCAAAGAGAGCAATATATCATCGTTAATAAAACAGGAAGCAGGGAAGCCATAGTGACATCAGTGATCTTTTCCAGCTCCACTGAGTGATCAATAAAGAAAAAGGCAGTGTCAAATATGAAATATTAATTTTCTCTAGACCTTTCAGTGAGGGAAATATCAAGCCTATTTCTTCAATCCTTAAACTCTTCAATTTGAATATAAGCCATTGATTAGCTATGTAAAAAATGACATTGGGACATGCCAAATTATAACAAAGTCTCTATGAAACTGTGTTACTACTGATTGACTAACAAAATAGAACATTAATGATTAATGGGTTTGTAATAAATACCAGAAAAGTAGTGTTCACTACCTTCTCTTTTGGGGTTTCATTTCCCACGAGAGCAAAAAAACTAACCTCTAAAAACAGCAGAAGTTCTCCTCTTGGGCTTTTTTTTCTCTCTTCCTCCTGCAGAATTAAGATAGTATACATTAGAAGGTGGCTACTTCAGATCTTCACTGCTTAATTTTGATTTTTTTCCTGATTACTCTGTAAGTTGAAAAAGAAATCCATATCCTGAACAAAACCTCACCTTTTGTATAGGCAGATGATATACAGGGGGAAAAAATACAATAAAAAGTTTCCTGAGGAAAATGCTTTACATTGTTTTAAGATAAATGTGACCATCTTATTAGATGCTATTAAAATATGTAATAAATTATAGTTGCTTTTATTATTTTAGAATAAAAAGGTAGTAGAATTGTTAAAATCATGTAAAGTCCAGGTTTGTCTTTTGTTTGCTTGCTTTTTTTTCTGAATAGGTAAGGAGCTACTTTAAAAGAAGCTAAGGAGATCATGTATCAAATCAATATTTTGATTTTTCCTGCAAGAATAAATGTTAAATTACTACCACTATTAATATTGTAAGTAAAGGTAGAAAATGAATTTTTCATTCATGCCTCCTGTTTCAGGAGCATCGCAGATGCTGTCATTCAGATTAAACAGGCTCTGATGATGTGTTTGGTGCCCCCAGTCTAACATGTCTATCCTCTGTTAATCCAGTTGGTCCCCTTGATGTCACCACAAGTTCATTAATACTTTCTTTCTGCCAAGAGGACACAGCATTTATGCAATAAAGAGCATAACTAATAAGATAGTATGGACCATCGCACTTCTAGGAGAGAGAAGATAATTAGTAGTGCTGTCACAGATCTGATATCAACTCACTTGAGGTGGCAGTCAGGAAAGAAAACTCTCTAGATATTGTTTTTTTCCAAAGGCTAGATGTTTTAAATCACAGTGTTCATTAGACTTAGTCATCATTTCATCGTTTTGCTTCATCAAGCCTCTTGTTCCACATGTGTTTTGAAATATTTTTTTCTCCCTAGGTGGGTTAACTGAGATCAGAATGCACAATTGGGATTTCTTGCAGAGACAAAGTCAGAATCGATTAAGTTTAGAAGACAAACTGCACAGAGGGAAGGAAAGACCTCATTCAGAGTGTAATTTTACAGGATTTGTTATTCATAAGTGAACAGCCACCTTTTCATGGATTTCTTTATGAATAATGACAAGAATTAAAAAGAGAGTAAGTTGGTTCACCATCACACTTACTCAGGAAATATAAACAGGTATTAGAGGTTTAGTGAAAACACCACCAGCACCATGAAGAGAAAAAAAAGAAGCCCAGGAGGAGCCTTTCCCACTATTTTTAGAAGTGTATTTTCTACTCTATTGGGAAATGAAACCCAAAATGTTCATGATCTGGCTCTGGCTTGTATTGACCAAACCATAACCTCATTAATTGTCCTCCTGCCAACCAGAGTTTTTTGTGTACCTTTTTTTCCCCCTTTCTTTCCCTAACTCATGATTGAGAGCATATACTGCATTTCGGGAAACGTGTTTAAATATAAGACAAAAAAAAAATCAAATCAGAAAGACAAATTCCTTGCCTCCACATCTGGTTTCTATGGAGGTTAATCGGCAGGCACATTGTTCCTTTAATAGTATTGCCGATCTTAAATATTGACTCCCATTCCGCACAGCTTTCAACAATGTTAAAGGAAGAAAACTTAATAAGAGAATCAAAAAGTGACTGAAACACGCATCATCTGTATATTTAGAAGCACTTAGCTTTCTGTTATGTAAATGAAAGGCACTTAGGTATGAGGCAAAAACCTCATAACTGAAGAGCTTTTAATACAGTGTGTTGCAATATTTGCAATGCAGTGTGTTGGCAATGCCGCACGCTGCTTCTGTGGCTTCGAAGACACTTTAACTCCTAAACGTTGATACCATCAGTGCTCCCCTCCAAAAAAACATTCCTCATATACAGTACAACAAAGAACAGTGTGTGCCCATGGCCTGAGCTTAACAAAGTGCATTGAGAAGGACGGCTTCCTGGGCAGAAAAGCACATCAATAACACAGTGGGAAGTGGCACCAACAGAAGGTAAACACGGGTCAGTCAGGGAAAGCTTAGTAGGTGGTGGGGCACAGATCTTCACATACAATGAAGGGAATGACATCAGAGAGATTCATCTTTCTCTGTGTTTGAATTCTTGGTTATTAACTAAGGCATAACATCATACGGGACAACAAAGGCACAGAATCAGCCAGTTTTTGACTGCCTCACAGATGGCACTTAAATGTAGAATTCAGTGCTGCTGAGAGAATGACTGTGGCAATTGTGTTAGCTGAACCGTTCAGCTCAGGGAAAACAAAACACAACAAAAAAAAGTGATGCATTAATGTTCTGGTTAAGTAAATATTATTCAGACATGTAAGCCACTAGGCTTACCCAGTTCTCTGTCATTATTTATTAGGTACATATGAATGGTGTATAAGCGTTTCAAATTCCCAAGCATAATTTTTCTGTCAAGAACTGGCAAAAAAATATTAAAAAGTAGTTGTTCCATGTATGTAGCTGCTTATATTTTATAGTTGAGCAGGAATTTTTATTTATTTATTTATTTCAGCTAGATTTAGCAAGAGATGAGTCTTCTTTACAAAAGAGGCTTTTCTTTTCCATGCTGCATTAAAGTGTATTCATCTGTAACCCTTTTTATCTCTGACCTTTTTCCTAATAGGGAAATTGTTAAGGAATAGGGAAGAATTTAAATGCCACTCATATCAGACAGGAAGACGATTTTTACAAGCTGCTTTGATTATGAAGAGTGTTTATTTATGGAACTGTTAGCAGATTTTTAATGCACTATCTTGATTTTGATTAGTGCTTTATACTGCAATTTTTAATTTTGCTCACAAAATTTAGACAAGAGATTTCTGTACATGAAAATTTTTGTACTTTTAAAACTTAAAAAGGTTTTGTAAATGCTGTTGATTTTTTACTGCAGTGGTATCTAAACTTTTTTGACTGTGCAACCGTATCAAAAAAATTATGAGCATGCACTACCAATGTATGCACATTTGTGTTTTTCTTTATAATTTGTATACATGTACTACTATACTAGCATATTATATACATTATGAAACATGCATAAAATTAGATATTAAAAATAATGAGACAAAGATGAAATAAAAACCTGCTATTTTAAAAAGTATATTTTATTTAATAATGATAAAAAAAAAAAAAGTCTTCCTGCATCCCAGTGGATCATCTTGTGCACTCCACACACACCACTTTGGAGACAACTTCCTTATTAACAATTTGCCATCTAATAACTATCAATTACAAAAAACTAAAACTCACTGTAGAAGGAATATCTTACACCAAAATATATAGCAATTTGATTAATTTTATCCAAACTTAAGGTTTTTTTCCCAATTTTTGAAGTACTTGTTTAGTGGAATTTCCAGCAGACTGAAATTGACTTCCCAATGAGTTGTCCAAATTAGATATCCATAACTGCAAAAAGCTATGATTTTGCAGGAATGGAAGACTAACATGGAAGAAACTGTGAGGTACATGCTGGAAAATGTGTTACTTAATTCTCAGCTTTGTTATAGTTCCAGTAGTATAGTAAAAAGAGAAGTCAAAGTAGATTTCCAGGCCTAGACTGTAAATCTGAAATTCACCACCTGCATAAGAAATCTTAGCTATCTAGAATGTCAGTGAGTCAGTCTTTTGCGCCGACATGCAGCATACGCTTTTCCAAGTGCTTTCACTTATCAGAATAAAGGAGTTTGTTTATCCAAAAGAGTTCAGGAAATTAACTAATTTATTTGATATGGATTTTCAGATGACCACAACCCAGTAGTGACACGGGAGATCTGAGGTATTTAATGAAGCAGACCATAGGGTGACCTACTTCGTGGGGGCTGTTATCCACTGTAGTGATGGCTTTTTCTGAGTGAGCAAAGTCCATGGCTGAGTATGTTTGAAAAAGAGCTGCATTTATCAAAAGTTATCTTTAAAAAATGAGAATAAAATCCTCTTGTTATATATATTTGTTTTGTATATCTATTGAGTATGTGTGGCTATTATTTGAACAAACAAACCAAATCACTCCATGCAGAGAGGGTGCAATGAGGGACCACCACAAAGAAAGCTCCTTGCTGAATTCATGGGCCTATGAGAACTGAGAGTTTTGTAATTCAGAGCCCCATAAGATAGATATGCCAATTTGCTATCCTATGGAAATATTTTATTACACTGATTATTCAGGGTTTTTTCATATTTTTATTTTAAATATTCATGGCTGAAAGAGATGAAAACACTTAGAAATAAAAAAGAACACAAAAAAGTCAGGGAAGGAAAGAATTTAAAGACCAATAGGAATTTCTGAATTTGGAAACCTATATTGTTTATATAGTCAATGGAATTTTCCTAGAGTGATTTGGAGCATCTAAAGGTTAGAAACCAATCTCTGGAGGCTATAAATAAAGAGCCTAATTAAGACACCCACACTGATATTGTTATCTCATATTACTCTCTGCTCCTCTTTTAGGTTTACCATTATAAGTAGCTTTATAAAACCATTGATTTCTCATTTTTAAATAGTAGGTTGCTTTGAATATTTCATGGTTCATGGATGTTGAGGAAAGCCAGCCAAGGGTGAGGAAGATCTGGGATTAGCAATACAGTGCATTGCTTAAGGAAAGTAAATGCAAAGAAAATGGTAATACCTTTCATGAAGACATCTTGTTCTGATTACCTCCTCCGAGAATTTTATGAAAATATCTTTTTCAGTCATTTCATTTCCATGCCTTCAAATCCAGGAGATGATTCAAAATTAGTTTGCATTGGAAGGATTTTTTGTTATCTATTGTTTGAGAAATTATTTCATATGTGAAAAGTCAGCAAAATAAAATGGCATTTTGCAGCATCTTAGAAGAAAAGAATCCTACAAAATTCAAGAAAAGATGAAAACTTTTTATCTAAATGAGCTTCGGTAATATAAGAACTGATGGCTATTTAAACATACCAATGTCTGCAATTTTTACTTGAAATGTCTATGACAACAACATGTAGGATACATTGATTTAGCAAGGACAAGAAACGGGGACATGGAATTACCATCTTCATGAGATTCTGCATGAACTGCAATCAGTCAACAACAACAGGTCAAAGCTGCAGGATGTTCTCTTTGTCTATACAAAGATATACTTCTGTTGCTGTCACCTTAAACCTCTCTTCTCTGCCTATGGATTTATTTTATCCTTATATTTCATATACTTATTATCAGCATAAGACTTCTGCAGAATGGAGACTGCATTTTTTTTAGCTAGAAATCTGGATGCAGCCCTGAGGGCTGAATTGGGCCCCTGGTTATTCTTGTGATATATGAATAAAGAAGGAAAGAACACCACGCTTTCTTCAATATTAAGCTGTAGGTTTCCACAGACATAATTTCACATATAGGTGGGGACGTTTTAAAATCTAACGATTTTACAAGACACAGAGGTGACTGTGGGAAACCCAGATGCCATCTCTGGTTTCCATGCAGAAGCTCTGCCACTATTGCTAGCATGACCATGTTTCTGTCTCCTCAGTGAGACACCTGGCATCAGTGGTATGAGGTGAATCTTGTTTATCAAGGAAACCCTACAACGTTCATGCAAAGGCAAAGAAAAGTCCCGCTGGCTACATAAAATGTTATTAAATAAAATAATATCTTATTTGTAATAAGTGGAAGGTATGACTTTATGAACTAACTACCAACTTTGCCTAAGCAAAAAATATGGCTGACTGAGGAAAAAGGTGTTAATAGATTTTTTTCATTTATCAACAGAAAAATAGTTTAAGAAAAAGTGCAAGCCAATTGAAGGAAAATGCTGGATTTTTTCAATTTTATTTCCTCCACCTTTTTTTCCTCTCTTCCTTTCCCACCTCCACCACAGGAACTTGCTCATTATAAGATTGCTCAGGTACTTTTTAAAGAAAGAATTTTTATTTATCAGTTTTGATAGGACATTGCAAAAAAGTGGATTAAAAAACATCATATACCCTTTTAAAATCTCATCTAACCTCTTATCTGGCTACAAAGCTTTCATTTTAACTTGTGGGAACAGGTAGCAAAATCTGTTCAATGACAGAAAATTATTGAAAATAGTCAAATCTGAATGTGGTTGCAAATGCTTTTACAAAGATCAGACAGCACTGAATGAGGAGGTGATCAAATGAAGAGGTGACAAATTTTTAAATGAAATTACTTTCACATGAAGTAATAAATAAAAATAATACTAACAATATATGTAGAATAGGAGACTCTAAATTACTTCTAATTGCAAAAAAGTTCTGTGAGTCATTGCAGATCTCTGAAACTCTCAGGAGTGGTTAGAAAAAGACCTTGAAGAAATGGTAGAAGAATGGCAAGTATGATCAGCTATTTGCGAGAAGACTAAATAGATTAAGACTTTTTGTTTAGACAAGAATAACTGAGGAAAAGAAGTAATGCACTAATAGTTTCTTTTAAAAAAAAATACGCCAGACATTATTCATATGGTGAAGAACTGAAATCTGGAACTTGTTGGCACAAAGTGACACAAGGGATGTTAAGTATAGGCAGGTGTGGGTAGTGCAGTACGAGTAGATAGACTCACTTGTCTGTGCATTAAAATGGTGTGATCCATATTCAATGTTCAGCAAAATATCCAAGTCTGCTACCTACCAGAGACTGAACGAGTCAGTCATTATATAATTTCCCTCTCTGTTTTTCTTTCTTTCTTAATTGTTTGCTTGGCTGGCTTTTTTGTTGTTGTTTTGTAATTCTTTCCTTTGGTATCTCTTACTGATCAGTAACAGCAGAGATACGATGCTTGCATAGGGGGATCCTTGTTCTGATCAGCCATGTCTGGTTTTATCCTGTTTAGAATTTTATGCATTTAATTTCGAATTTCTTAAAAAAAAAAAAAAAAGAATCAGATGGAAATCAGATAACCATATGTAAAATGTGGTTTTTTCTACACCATTTAAGCCTTGACTGCCTCTGCTATACTTACAACAATACTTAAGTTTACATTGACTCTCAGCATCTTATATTTTTTGTTTAAATTTTTCTACTCAGACTAATTTCATAATCACTTTGATGTAAAAATACCGATGTACGCACTTTGTACATAATGTGCATGTGTATGAATGTGTATTTATGGAATATATGGAATGTGTGTATGCAAAATAGATTTGATTTTACTGTTAGTGAAATATCTGTTTAATTGATAGATACAGGAGAAAAAAACTCCATAGATATCATGGTTAGTCAAAATAAACCTTAACATTTCAAAGGAAACTCAATTTGAAAGGTGTTTGCCAGAAAATTAGACTCATGTTTATGAATAAGAACTAAGCTGAAATATAAATTAATATTTAATGCTAAAAAAATAAATTTAAAACTCCGTGTGCCATTAATTGAATTACATTTCCAGGTTAGTCTTGCTGATAGTTTGCATTAGAGATCTCTAAAACTCCTTTTTTATGGAGCTCAAAAAACAAGCCAGAAATTCTCTGGATTCATCACAGCTTATCATGTCACAGTTCCTTTCTGGAATCTGAAACATGCTTTGACTGTAATATTTGGTGTTAACATTTCAAATTTAGTGTTTTGGAAGAATCCAAACTAGTTTTATCTTCCAGAGCAACAATGTATTTGCATCTGAGCCTTTCAGAATTACCACCCTCTCCAACACTAGTTCATTTCAAAGAATGTAATTTTCAAAATGCTAATGCAGTAATATTGTAGCTTTTCAGGAAGTGCTTTCCGTTTAGAATATTTCTGGGACTCCTACAGTATTTTATTGCAGTAATTGCAGGTTAAGGCTGTGAGAGGAGGAGGGGACTACCCTATAGAGAGATAACATTTCACTAATAAAGAAAAATACTACAATATCTTTTCACAAAAAACCTTACCACAGGTGCATTTTCTGTAAAAGAACACATACTTCCAAATTAAAACCATACTATTTTCTTGCATCCATAAAATTATACTTGTTAGTCTTGGCATCTATGACCCTAAAGAAAATATGCTTCTCAGAAATACTATAGAGTAGCTATAAGTTCTGGAAAAAGTAAAACATCAAGGGAACTTTCAACTTAATATATATTGGCACCTCATGACACTTTAGTCAGTACTGCTTATTCAAGGAGGTAAGGAGATTTTGAAAGACCATTTAGCAAAAATCAGTCTGGTGGTGGATTTATAAACACAGTACATTATAACTGTCTGACAGAAAGATAGAAATAATATCCCATTTGTCATCAAAGCTGCTCCAAGAAAGAGAAAAGGAACAATTCTGTCTGGGCATGGTCATTTTAATTCTGACAAATTCTCAGAGCTCATCAGATTGCCAAATGACATTGAGAAAGAACAGATACACCCCCTTCCCACCCCTCCTTTCCTTTCTTGGTTCCTTAACATATTGGACCTTTTCCATCAGCCAATTACACTGCAAAACATTGTTGTTGTTGGCAATACTCTCAAAGGAAAGGATTAAACAATTTGGGTTCAGAAGCACATTGCACTGTAAAAATCAGACTTCCATGAAGTTCTTGCCTTTCAATATCTAGGGTGCTCAGAGACCACTGGAGATTGAGCTCCATAATTTCATTTACTAATAAGAGGATATGGAGTAAGACCTAACTGGACAGATATCTGTTGCAACCATCAATTTGGGATTCTTTTTACATATTAAGCAGTTCAGGGGAAATGAAACTAATTGCTGTTGGGACCTAAAAGCTGAAATAACTACAAATAGGCTCCATGTTTTCTTTACTAGCTAAGTTTATGTCATGTGTTACTTTTTACTTTCTATACTTTGCATTTTGTTTGTCATGGAGATGAAAAAACTATCATCTAAAATGAAGAATTAGTATTAACATTTTACCAGGTATTGAAGTATTAGTTAGCAAATCAAAATGCATTTTCATTAGCATTGGTATTTCACCAAAGCAGTGTCAATTAGAGAAAAGCGCACGGTTCATGTGATGTTTTTTTCAACTCTTTTTTCCTGGAAGACAAGGCAAATTATTTCAGTTCATTTAAATTTGTTTTGCAAGCATTATCTTCCCACTGCTTTTACAGAAATAGGCAAAGAATTCTCTTGAAAACATATTTGGAGTAGAGACAAATATGATAACATATTTTGCTACACTTTTTTTTTTTAAGGTTTTACGAAACTATAAATAGCAACTGCATGTAACAGTATTTGAAAATTCATGTATTGAGTTACATTTCCACAGATATTGTTACACAGTTGATTTTATGCCTTGTGTTAATAATTTTGCAAAAATTTTACAACAATCATTTTACAATCAGTGCTTTACAGAACTCTTATTCAGAAGTCCCCTCAAAGTTTCAGTTTCTGGCTTTTAATCACAAGGACTCAATGACACAAAGAATTTAGGCCAGAGTTGAAACACGGGAGGATCTGTAAGTTCACAGCAGATTTTCAAGAGGCAGTCTCCTCTAGTTGTGCCAAAATTCCTCTCCCAGCAGTGGATTGATTATGCCCTGCTGAATAAGGGGGTCTCTTTTTATTGTCAGGTCCATGAAAAGCAGCTGCAACATTTCAAAACCAGGGGAAAAAAAGACCAAAAAGAGGAAAAAAAGAAGGAAGTGTGTCAGTCAGTCTTCATATCCAATATTTCCAATACTTTTGCTTGTCTTTCATCATGAATTATATAATTAAATTATTTTTATTTACTCTTCTATATTATTTTTAAAGCATAAATGTGAAGGGGTAATGGGAATAGCTGCTACCGACTGAAAATCCAGGCTAAAATGCATTAATCTCTAGAATGGTAACACCAAGTGAAATACATCTCCATTTTGCCTTGATAACATAAAAAAAAAGTTCCTGTAAAGGAAGCTTTGTAAACTGTGATCAAGACAAATAATAAAATAGGGAATTTGAAGAGGATCACCGAAATGACTTCCCTGTTGAGTAGTACTTGTCTTGTAGGTAATAGCATAATTTGAGGCGTTTGAATATTGCTGTTTATTTAACTGTATTGTACTGTGGGGATTCTTGGTCAGTTGTTTTGGTCTGGTTGTCAGTTTGGGATGTTTTGTTTGTTTGTTTTCCTTAAAAGGAACCAAAATATTTTTTGGAACTTCTCATTCATTTATATTCAGAGCCTCTCTTTTCTGGATGGTTAGTCCAAAATTATTCAGCATGGTTTTTCAGAAGTTTGATCTGGAAAATTCTGCTAAAATTTTGTCTTGTATCAAAGACAATAAAGAAGATAAATGGGGAGAGGTTTGGTAAGACAATATTGGTATAAATTTTTTACAATAATGTGTAGAATACTGCTAACTTTTGCCATAAATAACTGAGGACAAAGATTTGAAATAAGAGTCATATTCCTTTTCTTTTTTTTTTTTTTTCCTTAACCAAAACAGCAGCTATAATTAGAAAAAATAGAGTACTTTTTGGCCTCATAACCCCTTGCTCAGGGAATCAGACAAATATAACATGCGATGGAACAAAAAAGATCATAGAATCCCATTCACTAAAGGACAGTCAGAGAGCATATTTTGTACTTGACTACAGAGCATTATTACTGTAAATCAGGATCAATGTCCCATGGGATGTGATCTCAATTTAATATAATTTTTCTGATGCCATGCCTGTGTTATTACACTGAGCAAGCCATGTTGATCTGGAAACCTACAATTGCAATTGCCAAAAAGCCATAGGAAGGCAAGATCATGGTCAATACTACAGTGCAGTTACATTGGTGAAAAGGAATTGTTTTTCTTTTTAATTTTCCCAGCAATTTGATTCCACTCCTTTAGGTTTTAGTAATATTTATTCTGGTATTGTCACTTGTGAAAAGATTCTTTACTCCAATCTATGTTAGGACACAGCTGAAAAGATTGGATCGAATTCACTCCTGAGGCAATTCTGTTAATTTCAAAGGAAATAAATTGCAAGTGAGTTTGTCTAATGAAGATTTTCTCAACACCAGTAAACAAAACTGAAATATTTCCACAATTCGAGGGGCTGTTATCTTTGAAAAACTATTTGAATTATCTAGAAAAATCATATTTGAAAGAAAAAAACATGTATAAGTAACATAAGCACACACCCTTTCCAATGCCCCTATATTACACCCTTTCCAATGCCCCTATATTCTTTAATTTTGCTTGCACTAACTGACATCAGACTTTAGTATTACTCTTGAAGCTTCAAGCTATGTTGCTTATTAATCAGGGTAAAAGCATGGCCCATGAGCACTGGACCATGAACTTCTCTACTACTAATTCCTCCTTGTTTTTTGTCTCTCTTGGCCTGTGCTATCCAGGCACAGCATGGGAAAAGGCAAGGTCAGGCATTGTCCATCACAGCCTGTGTGGGACAGACCACCCCACTCGGAGAGGAGAAGAGTGACTGCCTTCAGGACCAGAGAAGACAGTCTTGTCCATTTTTTGTATTAGTACACATGTGATGTTTGTGGCCATGCAGAACCACACTGGGTAGAAGCCTGCTCATCATTAGCAAAGGTCAGTTCAGTGCTGCCATGATACCTAAAATTATTTTAAAAAAAATATTCTCTCATGTTCGCTGATGGAGGTTGTGAAAACTCCCTTAGGCTTCCTAGTTTACCTTCTTTTTTCTTTCTTTTACAGAATTTTGATGGGCTAATAGCAAAGTTTGAGCTCACAGCTACTTATTTGGCTTTCTGAGAGTGATTGCCCTTTGTTTAAAAAGGAGTCTTAATTGATGATAGAATACATACCTACACTATGTTCTCAGTCTGTTCACACATAACTGTGTACGTCCTGGAGAAATGTAAATGACAGAACCTCCATTTCAGTAAAGTAATTACTGTTTTCACAGAGATTGGTAAATGTAAAACTCAGTGCAAATGATAATAGTTATTGCTACTATTATTTGCTTCCAAAGCACACATGGTATATGTCCTTAGGTACTTAGGGAGAAAGTTGTACTACGTGTTCAGATTAAGAAGCAAAATTTCCTTTTATCTCTCTCTTGACTCTCCTAAATTCAGACCTCCATTAGTAGATATTTGCTGGTTGTTTATGTGTTGGCTAAAAGGGGAAGATGGACAAAAATATGGGTGGAATTAAGATTCTACTTATTGACTGATGTAACTGAAATGGTTTTGATCAACAAATCCCTGTATTCACTTTAAAAGAAATGAGAGGAAAAAATATGTCTCAGAAAAGTACCTTCTTCTTTCAGTTGATCTCCTACTTAGATTGTTCATAACTTTTCCTAAGAAATTTTGTTTGCTGTTTAAAAAAAAAAGTGTGAGCTTTGGTAAACACCTGTAATCCTTTATCTTTTCTTCTGTAGAACTTTGTAGTTATTTTGATGATCTAATAGATGCCTAAATCAATTATCATGTCGTGAGCAGAAATTCAGATAGATAATGTATTTCAGGATTATATTTCTACTGTACTGATGGAAACAAATGATCTCTCTCAGATCTGGTCAATTAGGTACATAACTTTAATAAAAATTACTGCCACTGTGTACCAATAGGCTTTCCCTGTCTTTGCTCTGTTATGTTGTGTTATGTTGCCTCTAATTTTGTGACATTGATTTAGCAATGCATGGGCCTTTTCACAGAATCATGGAGCCACAAGTTGGAAAAGGTCCTTAAGGTCATCAAGTCCAAGTGTAAACCTCACACTGCCAGATTCACCACTAAACCATGTCCCTAATTTTAATTTTATTTGCTCTGTTTGGATTCCTTGAGAGGCATACCTTCTCGAACAGTTGTCACAGAATCATGGAATAAGCTGAGTTAAAAAGGACCCACAATGATCACTGAGTCCAACTCCTGGACACAGGACAGCCCCAAGAATGACACCATGTGCCCTAGAGCATTGTCCAAACACTTCTTGAACTCTGTCAGGCCGGTGCTGTGACCATTTCTCTGGGGAGCCTGTTCCAGTGCCCAACCACCCTCTGGATAAAGAACCTTTTTCTAATATCCAACATAAACCCCCCCTGACACTACTTAAGGTCATTCCCTTGGGTCCTGTCACTGGTCACAAGAGAGAAGAGATCAGTGCCTGCCCCTTCTTTTCCCCTCACAAGGAAGCTGTAACTGCAATGAGGTTTCCCCTCAGTCTCCTGTTTTCCAGGCTGAACAGACCAAGTGCCCTCAGCCGCTCCTCACACGGCTTCCCCTCAAGGCCCTTCAACATCTTCATTGCTGTCCTCTGAATGGTCTCTAACAGTTTAATATATTTCTGATATTGTGGCACCCAAAACTGCACACAATATTCGAGGTGAGGCCACCCCAGTGCAGAGCAGAGGGGACAATCCCCTCCCTTGCCCGGCTGGCCATGCTGTGCCTGATGCCCCCCAGGACACCCTTGGCCCTCCTGGCTGCCAGGGCACTGCTGGCTTGTGCACTACTGTCACACAGCACAGTGATATCAAAGCTGCTGTGAGGTTGCAGTTCTATGGAAGCAAAACTAGCAATAGCAATATTTTCATAATAAAATATGCTTAATCTTTTAATCTTGCATATCGCCCATGAATAATACTTTAAATGCCTCACTGGAGAAAGTATTGCAGTAGTTTTATATTGATAGCACTGGCAACCTCTCTCTTCTTTGAATAATAAAGACGGTTAAAGATGTATGTAACAACTGCTATAGAAATTCTGTAAAATTTAATCAGATTTGACACAATACCCTATTGCACTACTGCATAAAATGAAAATATAGATATGATGGTTTCAGCATGATCATGACATGTAGTTTTATACCTCTATCTCACCCCAAATAAAAAACAGTCAAATATTTTTCTGTGTCTGGGTAAGTCTCAGGCTCAGATAAGAGCAAGCTGGCCAAGTCTCATACAATTCAGATTTAAATGATTAGTGTGGGATGTGGAAAGCAACAGGAGGCTTTGGATGAGGTTATGTCATCTCCTCTGCTTTGAGTGTATGTGCCTGGTTTTTGTTCATGAAGTTCTCAACATAGGGATCTGATTAGATTTGCAGTTTCTTCTAGATGATCAAACAGTACAATAGTACTAACCTTTCTTGCTCCACCTGCATCTGGTTAAGAGCTTGTGTGATTTCCTCTCCGAGCAGAGTCCTTCTCTGGTGACTTAAAATTTTATTACCATAATGGTGGAGTATAGCAAAAATAGAAGGACACCTTAAATTCATGCTGAGGATATGACACAATAAAGCTGCTCATTGGATAGAAAGGAGCAATTTAGAGTGAGCACAGAGAAGTTTGTGTGTACGGATACATATATTGATGGCCATTTGACTCCTTTGTTGAATTCTGAGGTCAGTTTTGACTCAAAAAATCTCCAGCTAACCTGGCAATGATCCATATGGGACACATTCTCATAGTTCAATGTGCAACCAAATCAAAGACAAAAGTATAGTCTGGAGTTCAAGGATATTTGTCCCTGGATTGCCCTGAAATAATCAGATATTTTACTTTTCAGTTTTGCAATATAAAGATTGCAATACATATTTATAATCTAATGCACTTGCACTGATTTTGGCTGGGATAGAGTGAATTTTTTTCCTAGGAACTTGTATGGTGTTATGTTTTGAATTTGTGATGAAAAGAGTGTTGATAACACAGGGATGTTTTAGCTGTTGCGGAGTGGCACTAACACAGAGTCAAGAGCTTTTCTGCCTCTCACTCCACCCCACTGGTGAGCAGTCTGGGGTGCACAAGGAGCTGAGATAGGGCACAAGGAGCTGGGACAGCCAACACCAAATGGCCAAAGGATGTTGTTCTTCATCCCATAACATATGGTGTCATGCTCAGCATGGAATACAGGGGAAAGAAGAAGTAAGGGGGGGACACTCCGAGTGATGACATTTGTCTTCCCAAGTCACCATTACATGTAGAGGATCCCTGATTTCCTGAAGGTGGCTGAACACCTGTTCATCTATAGGAAGTGACAAATTAATTCTTTTTTTTGTTTTGCCTGTAGCTGTCTGCAAAAGCAGCTTTTGCTTTACCTATTAAAGTCTTTTTATTTCAACCCACGAGTTTTCTCACTTGTACCCTTCTGATTCACTTCCTATCCTAGCAGAGGAAAGCGAGTGAGAAGTTGAGGAGCTGAGCTGCTGACTGGGGTTAAAAAATGACAGTACTCTGTGTATGATAGTAAATGTGTCACTTCTCTGGCTTTGTAAGTGTATTCACACTGTATTTTTTTAACCCATACTAACTTATTAATAGTAAATAGAGCAGAATACAATAAGGTCACTTATTTTTAATTTAATTTGCTTTTAAATCTGAGTGAAACTATTCTAAGTTTCTATATTATTGTCTTCCTCTAGCTCCCTTTGTCTGTGTTTAATACTTGCTTACTATTGGAAAATGATAAACTTTTTAATAATAACTAGACATCTGATATCGACAGATGAATCTACCCTTGAGTTAGGGGGACAAGGCAGAGGTAGGTCCTTCAAATGGTGCAACCCACCCACAAATTTAGGCAAATCTTGCTCCAACATCGTCAGTTTTACATTATATAAACACAAGCTTAAGAAAATAGATGATCCTTAAAGTAGGGTTAACTGAATTCAGAAATGTGCCTTAGGAGATGTCCCTTGCATAAAAAGTAGTGCTTCTTTTATATTTATTCTTTGCTCTCATAGACGTTGGTTTTGTTTCTGTGGAGTTTCTCTGTCTCCACAGAAGTAATAAGTAATTATTACTTAATAAGAAGAAATATGTCTACTTTTATGTAGTTTGAAGTCCAGCGATTGTGCCCTCTGACTAAGGGTCAGTTAAAATATACATTGTTTTGATAATTTGGTCTCTGTATCATAGCTAAACCATGGGTCTATCTACTCTTTTGTCCATTTCTAAAATATAAAACCTGTTCCACTTGCAGTTTTGGAGCATCCCAACACCGGGTGCTTGCTGTGCACTCTTTGAAAATTACGTTACCTCCAGTGCTTACTCTGTGTTGTTCATTCATTATACTGGAGACAAGTATGGATCTTCTATACCTGAGACAGGTCAGCAAGGAACTTGCAGGCACACTGAGAAATTTCAAGCACCTGGAAAACTCCAATATGAGGGCAACCTCTATCTTACGTCTCATTCTTCTTTTGGATATGGCCTTAAATAAATTGTATTTACTTTGCTCACCTGTTCAATACAATTTCAAGCTCGTTGTACTTCATATTGTTTGTTTCAGTTCCATGTTCTTCTTATTAACAGCTGTAATGTTAAAATTATATTGGAATTATATAATTTCATCTTTTAAAGGGATGATTTAAGACTTTTAAGGGGTTATTTTTTTATTTTTATTGATCCTTTCATACAGAAAGCTAAACCAAACTTTTCTGCTTAGTAGAACATAAAAATTGGATCATTTTGCCTTTTTCCCCACTGTTTATCAGCTGTGCAGCCACTAAGTCAGTTAGAAGATGCTACCTTAGCACTGAAAATTGCAATTTGGAAAAAAAAAAAAAAAGTTAAGCATTGAAGGCTTTTGTGAGAATTGCCTTGCATAACCAAGTACTTTTGGAAGTTTTGACTAACGAAACAGCAATATAATTATGTGGTCCTTACAGGAGGTATCACAAATAAACCACCCAAAACAGTAATGAATGCAGTCGTTTTATGGCTTTGTTTTGTTTTGGCTTTGGTTGGCTTTTATAGTTTTGTTTTTTTTTTTTCATGCAGAGAACAGACATCTGAGAACTGGCTGCAGATTTATTCCATTTAAAGAATAATGAGTATCATGTATCAGGTACTGGAAATAAGAAATGTGTTGCAGCTGGAAATATGAGACTGTTAATTCACGTAAGTATTGCTACTTAGACGAAGGGTTTTCTTTATGTTGGATAGAAAATGTTTTTGCTTTCATAATTTCTTGGCAAGGAGTCTAATTGTAATTGTTGCCAGATGGGTGGTCTCAGGTGAGTTCAAAATAGGCAGCCTTCAAGCAACGCTTTAATATTCTGACCTTCTCATTGGGAAAATTTCATTTATAGGCCCTGTAGGAAGTTGGTTTCCACAAATAATATATTGGAAGTAGAAGGAAACTCCTCCCTCAGATTCTAGTAAGTTAGTAAGACTAGAATTACTCAGCTTGCCTTAATAGCATTAAACTTCATTCACGTCTGCTACACTGAACTATTTAGGGTCATTCGCAAAACCAAATTTGTAATTGCCTTCTTCCTGTAATCTGCCTGTCTAGAATAGCTGCAGAGCAGGAATTGCAATGATCTCCTTAATTCTTTCTGCAGTGGATTGATACCAGTCAAAAACATCACATCCTTTAAATCTTACTAGCATAGGCAAGCTTGCTTCTTAGCCTTGTGGAACTGCTACATTTCCACATGAAAAAGGTCAATCCTTAATTATTTTATGGAGCATAAGTTTCAAACTAACTAAAGCAACATTATCTACACATTTGAGTTACCTCAGATGCCTAACCAGCTGCCTGGCTACACAGACATTATGAATTCTTCCACACTAAATCTTAGTTGCAAGCACAGAATCTAGTTCTTTTTGATAGCTGGTGGATTTGTGACCTCCCTGGAATAGTTGGAGCTGTAAACCATTGAATGGATAAATGATGCATAACAGTAGTTTCCTCATCTGTGACAGATGCAATAATGGCCTGGGCATATTTTTCAGGTAATACAAGTGAAAACTTTGTCCATTCTTCTATCCCAGAAGTCTTACCTTTTGGACTTTTGAGCTAGAAGTGGCATGTACTCCCTGCTTTAAAAAAAAAAATTGAAAATATATCTACAATGGATATAGCAAAAAGTATAAAACCTTATTTTTCTTCATGGTAATATTAAGATCATTTTTGTTTTTGGTTTTTATTAGCATGTTACACATATTAATTATAAAATATCATGCGACAAAACTTCCTTTGGAAATTTCTTTAGTAGAATCTCTCTTTTTCAAATTTTAAAATGTTTATTATGCTAACACTTTTTTTAGAGCATTTTTATGTTTTCACACTTAATTTATATGACAGACATATAAAGTCTTTTATCTATGACTGAAATATCTTCTGCTACTGTGAAAAGGGCTAGCTGTACTGCCAAGTTTGGAACCAGGACTTAAGCAGAGTTTTCAGTTTTCACTGTTTATTGCCTTTTACTTACTTTTTTTCATATAGCATTTCTCTTGAAACTTTTTTTTTTTTTTTTTTTTAAATTAAATTGAAGGCGTTTTATAGGTTGGAGAAGTTTAATTTCTTTAGGCAACCTAAAAAGTTTTCCCAGTCACCAGACATAAATTCATCCCTGCTTCTGCCCTGACTCCATAAAGGGGCAAGATCTTGACATAGAACATCCTCTTCCCCATACCTAGGGAAAGAAAATCCAGGAAAGGGATCTGGACAGATTTATACTAAGTCTTGGCTGTCATGGTATCCTTATGCAATGGTCTTAATCCTTGCAGTTAGCTTTGACATAAATACATTCTAATATTTGCTTTAAAATTGATGTTTATCCGCCAGTAACCTTATTTGTTGCATTTGGTACAAAGTGTAAGGACAAAAGATAAGTAGAAATTAATTTAACTTTAGTTTAAATGCCTGTTGACATTAAAGCCTGTCACACAGGGACTCTTTTAGTAGCAGGAGATACCAACAGGCATATAACCCCATAATGTTTTCCCTTCCTTTTCTGCATATAGAGGACAGCTTAGATAGTGAAGTTTATGACACAATCAAAGGGGTCCTACTCATCCAATAATTATTGTCCAATTTTTATCCAATTACTATTTTACATTAAAAAATGTAATATTTTTTCTGCAGATCAGTCTATTCCAATTAAATATACTCTATATATACAGTCTATTTCAATGTATAATTTTATGTGTTTTGTCTGGTTGGGTTTTTCTTTTCAATATACATTGAAAGAAAGAAGTAAAATTATGGTAAGAAATGGACACCTAATCGTAGAGAATGCTAGAGCACTAAAAATCCTAGAATAGCATCATCTACTTCTCTCTGTATTTGGGTAATGCCTAGGAATCCAAATAATGAGTTACGACCCTTCTCAGCTATGTGGTGTGAAGTAGAGCTAAAGTATTTTCTTGCTCCAGTTGAGGTGACAGTCTGTGTACTGAATGCAGGATGAAAACAGAGCACTGCAAAGAGACCATGAGACAAACATTGCTTAGCAATATAGACTATGTTTTACTGCACCAATTGCTTTGGGGCTTGGGTTTCTTTTATGCATCATAGCCAATAACAGCTTTAGGAAGAGAATTGATGGTGGATTACAAGATAGCTCTAGGGGTCTTTTAAAGGAGATCCTCCCAGGCATGAAAGGCAGTATGAGAGTAAGCCTGAAATTGCTTGCTGCAAAATGTAACAGGAGTGATGAAGGTTATGCAGGCTTGGGCTCATAGAAAACAGAGGTGTAGGTATGTAGTGTGAGTATTGGCCATTAGGGTACCTGTTAATAAAGAAAAAATAGTGTATATTTGATGAGATAGAAAAATCAGTGGAAAGGCAT
The DNA here is from genome assembly GCA_013397915.1 of Daphoenositta chrysoptera. NCBI lineage: Eukaryota > Metazoa > Chordata > Aves > Passeriformes > Daphoenositta > Daphoenositta chrysoptera. The sequence goes on from VZRO01003417.1 coordinate 227,065, forward strand.
AAAGGGAAGAGAAGCGAACTAGGAAAATATTCCTTACGGTAGCATTCTGAATAGATTTGACTGAGACAAGATCATCTCTCAAAGCTGAAAGGAAAGACTTTTCAATAAGCAAGATATGAGATTATGAGGATCTTGGGAGAGATTTTACTGCATAGACAGAGAGGATTATGGTATCTTATAGCTATTACGCAGAATGAATCAACAAAAATTAGATGTAGCTGGGCTATGAGGCTCTGGAGAGTGGACTGAGTCAAAGATGATGCCTAGGTTATGGTCCTTGCTGTTATACTGAGCCTGATTGGTTCTTTATCATTAAATTTGTTGCTCATCATAGCTATTAGAGTAACTGTGTAAAAATATTTCAGTAGAATAAGAAAAGGACAAATGTCTTTTTCAAAGTAGAAAGGGAAAATTGCTGGGAAGTGTGGAGGGACTAAGGGAAAACCACCTAAAATACCTACCCTAAGTAAAACGTATAATCATCTTCCACCATTTGTGACAATGGAGTTCTGGGACAACTAAGGTAAGGGAAAAACATGAACAATAATTCAACTTCACAAGCTCAGTTCAGCAGTTCAGCACTGACTTTGAGATTTTTGTTCTCTCTCACGTTCACTACCGGGAACATTTTATTAATTCCCTGCTCACAGTGTCCCTACCCATCCCAAGGTGGGAGGAAGCATAGCTTTTCTCAGGCACCAGTTCACCTGGGTCTCTTAGACCCTGAAATATGCAACATCATATAGAAACTTCTGTGCTTGCTTTTTGCACTGACAGTCTGGAATGCCTATGCCATAACGTGGTCACTGCAGGCCACTTTACTGGGAGGCTGACTGAAAGCTGTCATCTATAATGGTAAGAAAATTCTAACTGTGGACAGAAATGAATATAGGGTTTTTTTGGATATGAGCAAACTCTGACTTGTTTTTTACTCTTTTCCCAACCCTTATCTATCTCGGTTTCACTTCTTACTTTTTACTTTTATGTTATCTATATGTCTTATTCCTCATTAATTTGGGTTATCTTGCTAACATGTATCTTTACTCTCAGAGCCATGAATCTTCTTTCTCAGTGTGCACAAAGGAAAATGGAATCCTTTTTTGATACAAATCTGGCAATGTCTACACCTCCTTTTCAGACTAGGAAATTGTAAAACTCTATTGCTGTGTGGGATTACATCACCCTTTATCCCTTAGTATTACATTACATAAACTTAATTAAACTAGGAGATAAAATGTCTGGGTATAACTTCATAGGAATTTTATTTATTTATTTACTCACAGAACTTTTCTAGGGAGGAAATACCTAGGTATAAGGAAAAGACAGGTCTAAAGCATGTACCAGGTATGTTTCCTTGGTCCAAAGGAAGTTTTGAATCCATAAGGTGATTCTCATCAGTAGATGCCATTAAATGGGCAAGTGACCTTTTTCAGAAAAAAAACCCCAAAACTAGCCCTCCCAAAACTTCATGAAAAACCATGTCCAACAACAACAACAACAACAAAAATCTCAAACAATTTAAAGTATGGTACACAGTAACTCAAGCCCATTAACTGGTTTGATTTCTTCACTTTGACAGGAATGGTGCACAGTTCTATGTGCACAATATGATTCCAGCTACTTCTTGATTTGTTTTTCTATCATTTTCCCTATTGCTTTCTGTTAGAAATCAGGTTATAAAGGCTCAGACATAAAAAAAGTTTTCAATCGAGTCAGCCAAAATATTGAAATAGCAATGACAAATAAAAATCCTTTCAGATACCTCAGAACCAGTGAGTATTGGTTTGCATTGTTTATTTGCTGCTTATTTAAAACATTCCACCAATGATGTTTGTACTTACTCCTGAAAATAATGAACTGTTACATGGATTTTACATGCTAGCCCTCCCATGAGTGCTTTTAGCAAGCTCTGCCTTTTGAGCAGCCTGTTTTAATGGAGATTGAGACAGAGGAGAGAAGAAAGCAATACAAAAAGGTTACAAGTTAGGAAAAAAGGTTGTGATTAACTAGCTTGACATTCACTACCACTTTGGTACAAGGTGGGGAAAAAATGTTTCCTGTGAAATAGCTGCAGCGTTTAGAGCTGCTATATTTGTTGTAAGCTATTCATCTTCACTTTTTGTTTTTTATCTGCTATTTTTATATTGAATACCACAATGCTAAATATAATTCATAATAATTGCCTAATATTTTAAATAGAAATTATCTTTTTTTCTAAAGTTCTTTGACTTGAGACCCTTTCCTTCAGCTTTTTTTTTAATTCTGTCTTTTACTATTCCAAGTCTATATTTACTCCAAATAAAATTTACAAAGGGTAGTTTCTCATTTTCATATACTGTGGATAGGGAAAATGACTTATTATTGAATGCAATTCACAAAATAACCATACAGGTAAATACTAAGCTAACTGCTGTGGTGCAAACTTATGAAAAGACCATAATTTAAGTCACTTGATTTAAATACAGTAGATTCAAACTCAAGCTGAAAGGGAGGAACTGCTTTTTACAGATGTGAATCTAAGTTTACAATCTTAATTAGCCGTATTTAACACTCAACAGTCAAAGAAAATCTGACAAAAATTAAGTCTTTGACTAGTTTTTAACAGGAAAATTTAGGGGACACTAAGTTCTGTCATTGCTGAAGATCTTCATTAACCACCGGTACCCACATTGTTGGAGGATGGAGCTTTCCATATTACCTGAATAACTCTAGAAACAAAAATATTATTAGAAGGAAGAGCTAAAACTGGTATTTCTCTTTTCCTAAATATGTTACTGTAGTACTAAATAATGTCTCATTTCCTTCTCTATATCTCCCCAATGAGTGTTTACATATTCAGTACTCATGCTTATACACACCACATAAAATTAAGATCACCTTCACAGGACATATGAAAATTCTGTACATTACACTATTCATTTTACCAGATCTCTTTGCCACCACTTGAACTGTTACCATGCCCTTTATTCTTGCAAAGCAAAGAAACTATTTCTGCTTAAGAAACCTGAAAATATTTGTTTTGTATATGGTAGTGGGTTGGTCCCATCAGGCACCTAAAAATCACCTGGCCAACTGCTTGCTCCCCTCTACTACAGCTTGACAAGGCAGTGAGCAGGAAGAGTAAAACTAGAATATTACTGGGTCTTGGTGATTACAATTTAAAGGGCAGAGGAATCAGGGAAAAAATCCAAACAAGCAAATGATGCAAAGGTAATATCTCACCACCTCCCACAAGTATGCCCAGCTACTGTCTGAGCAATGACTGTCTCCCCACAGTTTTTAATGACGAGCATAAATAATGTTATGTTACTTGGAATATCCTTTTGGTCAGTGTGGGTCAACTGCTAAGGTTGTGTCACCTCCCAACTTCTTTTGCATCCTCAGCCTAGTCATTGCAGGGAGAAGATTGGAGAAAAAAAAATGAACCCCATCAAAACCAAAATAAAAACCCAAAAACCTTAGTGTTGAACAAGCTATGCTCAGAAATAGCCACAGCACCGTTTTTATCAACAGTGCTTTAGTGAGAAATCCAAAACACAGTACTACACTGGATACTATGAATAAATTTAACTCCAACCCAGCCAGACCCATAAAGATAATATATTTATAAACATATTTAAGTTATATACATTTAAGTTCAGTCATATTACCTGAACAAGTGAGAGACACATATTCAAGTATTTCCCTTTCTTTTGCCTAACCTTTTCCCTTTCTCCTTCCCTTCCCTT
>VZRO01003417.1:230962-293734 GCA_013397915.1 Daphoenositta chrysoptera
TTCCCTTCCCTTCCCTTCCCTTCCCTTCCCTTCCCATAGTCAGATCCGGATGAGTGGTACAGTACATGCTATATAGAACTGGCAATGTGTTATTCCTACCCTTAAATTTGCTGCAGAACTTCTACCAAATTCAAGAAGCAGAAAATTTGTCTGTGGGTGATTACGTGTATTATGGGAATGTTGTTGTTTTGTTTGTTTGTTTTTTTCAGCATGCTTTCTCTCTCCTGTAGGAGATAAACTGAAGTAAGTACTGGGGAGATGAATCATGACAGTGTATTAAAATTTTCACTTTTTCTGTCTATCAAGAAAGGGTAGTCCTTCAGGAGCCATAAAATAATCATAAAAACATCATTCTGAAGAACTGAATCTCAGTGCTTAACACTGTTTCTCTAATGACATTTCACCTTTCATTTCTATTCAGCTGAAAGCATTTCCTACAGTAACACAAACTGTGATACTGATGAACACTGACATTTGCTAACAGTATCAAGTAGTAAAACAAAGGCTGAGAGTATAATAGACCCAACAAGACACTACGCACAGATTAGAAGAGAAAGAATACCAACAGCTCTTAATTGTCAATTCAGCCTGCTAATCTTGGATTAAAAAGAAAGTGAAAATTGGTTTATTATATTTTCTTCTGAAGTTCACATCTCCGGCCAAAAAAAGGGGCCAGAAGAAGAGTGGCAGAAGTAGCTAGGGAATTGTAAGACAAAGAGGATACAAGGCCAAGGGACAGGGAATAACAGCAAGAAAGGCAGCTCAGTTTTAAGAAGTCCTTGATTTGTCACCTGTTTTAAAGCCTGGGCTGTGCTCTACAGCCAATCATAAGTAAACTACAAATTTTAAATTGAAAAAAAGAAAAAACCACCTCTGAATATATATGGAAAAAAAAATAATTTCTTTTCAATTAAATACTGCAGTTAATTTTCCTTATCTATGCCAAGTCCTTATTTTTTCGTCTGTTAACAAAAGGTGGGTAGGGGATTTAGCTGAGCTGTGTAAAAAACTGGGCAGCAGCTATTAAGTATAGAGTACATATGACTCTTTCATGTCTCAAGCTTGTTTTGTATTCATAAATGTCGACTTCAGCATTCTTTGGAATCAATTTAATGTTAAAAATACAGTTTCTGCATATTACTTTTTACAAAAACTGCATTTTTTGAGCAACCAATAGATGTTAACTATATTTACAATAATAAATGTGTGCTCTAAAAGTCTGTTTGTGGCTATGTGTGTGAAAGTACAATGGAAAAAGAACACATTTATGTGGAATTGAATATTTTCTTTGAAATGTCAATGACTTTTTTAATGCACAAGGTTGTATAAAAAAACTCATGTGTGAAGCATTTAAAAAAAACCCCAGAAATGAATAAATGGAGATATGCAAAAGAATGTCTTAGAGTTACAAATATCTGTTATAGAAAGTCAAAGGAAAAATATTACTGTCTGTTTTAAGTTTCCATTCTTCTGGCTTCTCAAACTCAGCTCTCAATTTCCTCTATTATGATGTTATATCCAAGGATAAAGTGAATCTCTGTTCAAGAAGGGATACTCTTCAGTTTTATCTTTGTATTATGTTGCATTCTAATTTACTTTATAGTAAAGGATTTACTGTGCTTCTAAGATTGCATAAATAAATAGAAATAAGTATGCACACACAAACATTTTCCCTAATATTTCCCTTGAAGAAATTTAGATATTAAAAAGTAAAACGTCAGTCTGAGAAGCTGGCTGGAGGAAACCTTTTCACCTGAAATGAAACTCTGCTGCTGTAGGGATGGTATGCGAAGATGTAGCATAGAGGACTAAGATTATGTGGAGCTAGAGGTATCATAAGGAAGAGCGTGTGGGACACAAAAAGAGAAAGCAGAGATAACAAGCATCAAGAAAAAAAGTTGTGCAGTTATAAGTGTGAAGGCAAGAAATCTCCATGTGGGATGGAGAAGTGAGAAAAAAAATAAAAAACAACTAGAAAGACAAAGAACCAGTTGACCCAGAACGTGTAGTCCCCAGTTCCCTCTAACACCAGTGGTGAGGGGTGGTGTCATCAAGTGAGGCAGACACTGAACCTGCTGCTGCCTCATGTGAGATGGCAGCTACTCATCCCTGCTGACTGTTGGGATGGGATGAGTAATGCATAGCTCAGAATCCAGGGGAGTTATCACTCCAGCCTGTCAACCACAGCCATGGAATGGTATCAAATCCACTCGTGTAGGAAAAATGGATACTGGTTTTGTCATTTATTATTTCAGAATATACATTCTTCATTATTCAGATGATAAACAATCATGGGAGGAGTCAGTAAAATCCTTTACATAATAAGTAAGTAATCTCTTTGGAAGACTTTTACATCAAATATGTTCGTTAGAGTTTTTTCTTCAATATACTGTGAATATAGATGCTAGGGAGCAATTATTTAATCAGGAATACTAGTGATCTTTTTTAGCGGAAGATAAAAGTGCACTTCTAGTCTAATGATCTTGAGTATTTTGAAAAGCAGCATATTACACTGCCTGTTCCATGATTTCAACTTTCTGCTCAGTTCAATTTAGCAGTCAATTCTATTTAGTCAGATGGCACTAGTACAATATGTTCTTTTCTTTTGTCTTAAATCTCTTGTCTTTTATTTTTCAGCTGCTCTTTCTGTTAGAAAGAGGAAGCAATTGACTAGTTGCTGCAGTATCTCCATTAGCATTGGACTGGGACCCCAGTGTTCTCTTACAATAATTTACAATTAGGCCTTCAGGACTCAATGAATTTACATACTGGACATCATAAAGAATTCACGTGCAAATGCCCTAATACAGTCTGATTTCTTTGTGAAAGTGGACTGACTGTTTGAAGCAAAACAAAATTCCCTTTTACAACAATGTTTCTCTGCCTCTCCTTTACCCCATGCCCTGGTCATTCTTTATTGAAAACAATCCAGTACTTCATAGATGACAAGCATTTTTATGTAATTAATGGTGCTCACCATTTCAATAAACCATATTATTAGGAAAGGTAACTAAAATGTGTGCATGCATAAGCAGTGCCCACATATAATTATTAGAGGTATTTACACTCTCAGGTTCTGCAAAGGCATTTAAGAACACGGTTCAGTCAAACAAAAGGAGTACAAATTACTGTAAGAAGGATTTTTATATCAAATTTGTACCTTATTTATACATTCAGACAGCAGAGTTGTAGCAGAAGAATTGCCATGGCATTGAAATTCGTACCTTCCTCATCTTCACCATCACAAGGTTTCTGTGATTTCAATTTACAGTGAAAATCCTATCATTTCCACCACATAAACAAGCCTTTAATGTTTAGAAGGTCTCCTTCCTCCTACAATTATAAATTCATATGTTGTGAATGTTGGATGTAATATTTTCCATTGTTAGATACTTGCGCATTTTGGAAAATGAATGGAAGTCATTTGGGTTAAGTAAACTCAGCCTTTTTTTTCCTGTTGTTTTGCTTCTGTTCTCATATCCAAGGAGCAGCAGTGCACATGTCCTAATGGAGTGGGGAGACCTTGAAGAGCTCTGCTATTAAACAGTGCATTAAGCAAAGCCTCTTCAGACAGTCCATTCCGAGGAGAGGTCTGCTCCATACAAACAAAGCTCTTGAGATGCACTTTGTTGTGTTCTTACCATTCAGAAAAGCACTATTATCCTGTGCCTGTGACTCTGTGCACAATATTTCAATTGGTTCCATTTCATTGGTTTTACAGGGAACAATAAAAGAGGCCTCTTGTTCCTGGCCATCCAGCATGAGAATAGACCATGCTGAATCTCTATCATCAAGCATTTAAAAGCCTCGTAAAATATTTAATGTATTCATTCCTTTTAGAAGTCATAGACAAACAGCCTTGTTACATGAAACCAAAATTATTTTTTTAATTACAGCAGTACTAGTCATTTACTGCAAACCTAAACAAAAGTTTTCAGGAATTAGTGCACTTAAAATTACATATAAAACAGCAGAGGAAAATATCCATGATATTTTCTCAAAGCTCTTTGTGTTGCAAGCATCAGCAGCTGCTTTCTGACTAACTTGAGAAATTAGGAAAATAAGTCCCTTAGTTTCTTTTCAAGGAAAGCTGTCTTAACAGTATAGAAAGAGCTCTGTTGTGTAGTGTTAGCACTCTTGCTACTTTCAGATGTAATCAGAAAAGAAATTATTGTCATTAGTATGATGCAAAATCATACAAGAGCAGTTTTATTTTATAATTCCAGTGCATTTCAGATTTCCTTGTGGTCATTAGGCTGACAATCCCCAGATATGACGCGTTCAGTTTGGAAAGAGATGTCAAGGGAAAGCTCAGGTGATGAGGTCTGGTTTAGGTACCCAAAATGTCCTCAGTGCAATGTGTGGTGCATCTGGACAAGCACGCTTTTACAGCCCGGGGTGCTGGGGCAGCACCGGCCTCTGCAGTGCTGGCTGACTTGCTTCCTGCCACAGCTGGAGGCTGGGATTCTCAGCAGCCTTCCTGCCGGACACATGGAGTTCTCTCAGCATGGGCAGGCACTGCAACTGCTTCAGAGCCACATGCTGCTCAAAAGACACTTGCTGACTATTTTGCTTCAGTGATAATCTATATTTAGCTTTACATGTAACATGTCCAGTCAGGAGGAAGTCTCTCTGTCTTGCTTTTGTTTTACAGCCTTTTCTTCTTTTTAATGAGGAAAGGATGTTTTTAAGAGCAAGTACCCTCTTAAAAAGAAAAAGAGAGACAGAGAAAGAAGAAGAAATGTGTGCCTTCTTTTTCCCACCGTATTATCTCTAAACTGCTACATGTTAGAGCAGGTTTCCATGGCTATGCAGGATTGTTTTATTCAGTTATTAGTGTTATTGTCAATGCTTTTAAATTATGGAACATAAATATCCAATACATTCTCTAGTTTCATGTAATTACATGGTAACTGTTATACTGTTGCAGAACACATAATTATTTTTGGCTCTCAACAAAAATGCAGGCTGGGCAGTTTTCACTGAAGTCTGCTAAATGCAGCATCAAAGTTAACTGCCTGAACTTGTAATTGTCAAGATGGAATTCTCTTCCTTTTTTTTTTTGGTAAATCTCTGTGGTCATTAACAATGATAAAATCTCAGTTTATTTTCAACAATCTCAATTTTCAATTTGCCTTCAATCTCAAACTGTTCTGTAAAAATCCCATTCAGTAAACTAGCAATAGTCTTTTCTCTAACAAGTCCAGTCACTTCAAAACTGTTCCAATGTCCTGAGTTCTTTTCATGTGTCCAGTGACAGGACAAAGCGAGGTATGAGATATATGAAATATATTGTTCGAGGAGCAGGACTGTGTTTCAGCTTTATTTTTTTCTGCCATAGCCTTCTTCTGACAGAGCAAAGCAGTTAACCTGCAATTTTTCACAACTTCAATTAACCCCAACAGGGTGTGCCTCTTTAGAGATCCAGCAAAGGGCCGCATTTTAATTTGTCAAGTAGCAATGTTTTTATCATGGGGGAGTGATCAGGGTTAATTACTACTAGCAGCCAAACAAGTTGTGTTAGAAATATGTAAGGTGCTTGTGGTAAATGTGTAGCTCTTTAAACGTTATTCTTCACACTGAGGGGCGTGAGCACAAATCTTAAGTAAAGAGTGCTTTTCTGGACCAGCACTTCTGTAGGACCAAGCAGCCCCCCAGTCTCTGCTGCTGGTAACTGGGTTAGTCTCTTACATGCCCATGTTCATCTTCAGATTGTGCTTTCAGAGCCACAGGACTGTTACTTTCCTGTTTTTCACTGAACTTTTCTTATCAGGAAGAACCTTATGAATACAGCAACCTGCATAAGCTCATCAGCGGATAGAGACCAAAGGGAAGGATTTATCCATCTACACTGAGATGCATATACCCAAAATAGATATCCTCAGCTCTCTAAATTTATAGTCCAGAGATGAGAAGGAAAAAAAAAAAAACAAAAAAGAATCAAGGGTGTGTGGAGTTCTTCTCCAAATTTGTTCTGATGGATTATCCTCTAAGCATGTCCTTTTGTTCCCAGACTGTTAAGAAAACCTTTGATGACTGGCTCAAGCATAGGCATTTTCTCTGTGACTTAGAAGGGCCAGAATTCCATCAGTGGAATAGATGTGTATTCTCTTCCCATGCAGAAGAATTATTACTGATGCGGACTTTGGAAACCTGAGGACATAATATACATGAAAAATACTGCTGATAGCAGTACTCTTACCCAGAGTTCTTACAGAACTGAACTAAAATCCTGATTGCTCCTACTATGGTGATTTTTCTCAATCATTGGTCACATATCCAACCATCTTAATTCCCCTTTTCCCCCACAAAAAACCAAAAAAAACAAAAAAAACCCACCAGTAAAATTAAAACCCCTAACAAGAAAAGAAGTAATTCAGTGAATTTTGTTAAATGTTACAATGCTGACAGACCAAAATAAAATCAAATTCTTGCATGTGTTAAAACTAAACTTTTCTTTCCTCGTGGAAAGATTATTCCCTAAGGCATCTCCATCTTCAGCCATTATAATTGACCATAGGAATAAACTGACCCAGCCTAAGCTTTCAAGCGAATAAGGAATCTGTAAGTGGATTTTTGTGAAACTGGAAGGACTAATCCCTAAGATAGTCAAAACATGAGAATAGGTCCTCAAAGAAAAGAAAAGTGTTTACTTTTGCTTGAAAATTAATGTGTTTCTGTGTATGAGTGTAGTTTTCTATGTCTGTCTACATCTATCTATATGCATATTTTGGTTGATTCCACATAGAAAAACCTGTACAGACATAAAAAAAAGTAGTTTTCCAGTCATAGAACCCCTGGCTTTACATCACTGTTTAATTTTCACATGAAAATAGTATATGGTGCCTCTAAAAAGACCATTATCCCCACTTTCATTGTAGGCAGTATTTTGCATAATAATCAATCCATAACAAACAAAGGCCATCTTGTAACTTCATTATGCTAAATACAGTGGTTACCCAGACACTCATAGCTACCATGGGAATAGATCTTTCAATTTTAAAAGAACAGAGCAATCCTCCACTCTTTAAAAAATAAAATAAAATTTAAAAAAAAAGTCTGACATAGTAGAGCTAGAAACAGTTAAGTGTTTTGAATTTTTTTTCTATTTTCTTTGTTGTAATAATCAGGTCTGCCGTTCAAAATACAAGTAAAGAAAAGAAAAAGGAAGTAATTATATAGAAATATTAGCTGGTTTCAATTTATATTTTTATTTGTATACCTATCATAGTTATGTCTGGAACACTTAATTTCTATATTTAGTAGGCCAGAATAAGACTCAGCATGTTGATATTTCTGAAAGATTGTTTTAAGTACAAGAAAAAAGCAGTTGAAGAACTAAAATAGGTGTTATCTCTTATTTTGCCTGGCTCTACTAAAAAGACTTTAGATTAATTCTGAGAAAAAGAAATGGACAGACTTTTATACTGAGTTGTTTGACCCACATACCATGGAAATCATTTGCTCTTCTCTCAGAGAAGATAGTACAGCTGACTCTGGAGACATACAAGGATAGCCTCTTCTTCCTGACACAGGCCAGAAATGCCTCAAGCAGGACTCGAGGTACGGCTGGAAGCAATCAAAGAGGATTGGTGGGTTTTGAATCATTGTGTGAATGCCTGAAGCAGGTCACCTTCCCTTCCTGAGCTCTGAAGTGCTTAGGGCAAGCTGATACTTCTGAATTCAATGAGCACAGCAAGACAGATGAAAATCAGAGTACTCAGATTAGATTTATTCAGAGGAAGCTATCATTTTTAACAGATGAAATAAATAAAACTAAGAAGTAAACTGATTCAAACAGCAGAAGAACAGTTACGGTTGTAAAAGAAAACAACCCAGCATTTTTCACAGAAAGAAGGGGAAAGTGCTGTTAATTTAGTCAAGTCCTAATATAAAGCTCTGGAAGTCAAGGATTTAGCATGGCAATGAGAAATCATATCTCTGTACAATGCTGTATATACAGTAAATAAATCCCTGAGAAATACGTGAGGAATGCCTGGTCTAAAGGCTTTGAACTGCGTCTGTATCAGTCCTTAACAAAGCTAGCCAGTCAGCCTGTCAGTCTGTCTGTCCTGTTCTTCTCATTATGTCGTATGGTCTGCAAACTAAATTTCCAAACTCCTGAGCAGTGATGTGCAAAGACATATCTCTAATCTAAGGGATATCAGGTACAGACCAGATTCACCAGGACGCTCTTGCTGCTTTGTGTCATGATGGCAGCAAAAAGCAGCTGCAAATCCAACCAGTGCAGAGAACTTACAGCTGCTTTGCTGTGTCAGAGAGATGCAAAACAGCAACAGCTCACTGATGGATCCTTCATATAATCTCCAAACAAAATTTTCTATCATAAATATAATGGTTTAAGATAATCTTTTGAATAATTCCATGGCCTCAAAAGAAAAACTATATGTATAAATAAGGCTGCTGTTTCTGGTATGACCATTTACACATGGAAATTCTTTGGAGAATGTCAAATAATAAAAAGTGCTATATAGCATAGTCAATCTCATAGCAATTTTGAGGTTGCATTGAGACTTACAGATTAAATGAGAATGAAAATAATTACAATTTAAATGAAGCTTTATGGAGACTTCTTCTGACAAAATAAAGTTACAAAGGGCAAAGGAAGGGGAAAAAAGATAATAATTCTATTTTTCTAGCAAATACAACCACATTTAGAATTTTGAAAATATATCCTTTGGAATTGCATTTTTTTGTTTTCTAACGAACATCAAAACCAAACTAAACCAAAACATAACTTACAAAGAAAGCATAGAGAAAATATTATTAAAGCTCATGAAAAGGCATTTCTCTGCATTATAGTCTGTCTTCTTTACTGATGCACATGAATGTTCTCCTCCCTCCTCTCCATATTTTATGATTTAGATTGACATTTTGGAAACATGAATTTTCTGACACTTCTCTTGTGGCACTTTTTATGAATATACTCTCTCATAAATTTGTGCTTGTGTTGAAGGTGGTACCTCATGATTGTGCTCAGATTTTATAGTTATGTGTGAGAGCAACAAATGATTAATTCAGAAGACGATCTTGGTTCAGAGTTAGAATATTGTTTTTCACATCTTATTTCTCATTAAGCATTGAAACTATTTTAGTATTTTAGTACTTACATTTAAGTAACCACATGAATAATGTCCTTAATTTTGTGATGATAAGTTATTTATCAGAGTGTACTAGTTTGAAAACAAAGCAGTGGGAGATCACAAGTCAGAATTATAATTTAATAGAAAAAATTAAAAATAAATGCAATAGTACAAGAACACTGACAGAGTCAGGATACAACCTGACACCCTGTTAGTCAGGGTGGTGGTAGCAGTCCAGATGAAGTGGTCCTGTTGAAACGGTGATCCTGCAGAAAGGTCTGGTTTTTCACCTGAAGGTCCAACAGGAGTTCTTATCCTCTGGAAATCCAGCAGGTAAGGGCAATTTGTGCTGTTCCAAACTCCAGGTTATATCCAGGTGGGAATGCTTGGCTCCTCCCCCCTGGGCGGGGCATCTCACAGTGGGCTGATATAATTCTATGAGTCATGTGGTGGGTCCTTGATTGCCCATTAAGCAGAGAGAGCTCCCCGAGGGAGTTATCAAGGTTGAGTCATGGTAGGAGATAACGAACACTGCCCCACCTGCTTTAACAGCTTGTGAGGATGATAACAGAACACATGCTTTTGATTACATCTTACATTGTAACCTAGGACACAGAGTCTCCATTGGAAATTAGAAATTCTTTACAGACAGAAAAGACCGCTATGTAACTTTAGGCTATGAACCTGTGTTAAGGAGTATGCACCAGACCATTCCAGTCCATATTTTTGCTAACTTTTCCCAACTGAAGACTGTAAAATATGATGGAAGGAATGTAATTTTGGTGCAAAAGACTTACTGATCAAGTTTTGAGTCTCATTACAGAAAAGAATATGGTATAGTTCTGTTTTACAATTAAAAAAAACAAACAACACCAGCCCCCAAAATCGAAAACTTTAAAAAAAGTTAACACTTGTTCTTATTTCATTAATATATTTTATTTATAAGAATTCAGTAGATGTGTTACTGTCCAGCCTTAGGTGCAACAAAATAATCCAGACTATCACAGCTTCTAACATAGTCTTAAAAGAAGTAAACTATTGTTTGTTTTTTTGAATGAATTGTCTAAACAACTAGAGTTCAACAAGGCTTGGATATCCATGCAGACATGGGAGAATTCCAGGAGAGAATACGGGTGGGTTTGTCTGATAAAGCTGATCTTAGATATCCCTCAAATCTACATCACTCGGCTCAGCTTGCCATGCCTAGTTTGTCCGAACAAAGAAGTTATGTTGAAACAGAATTAAGGCACAGCTAGGACTTCTGGATAGTAATTCTTCCTGTAGCACATTCACAATACTTACTGCAAAACTTCAGCATGGGACTGCTTTCTCTTTCACTATCCTTTACTCTTCTATTGCCCTTCCTAAAAGTTGAACCAGAAAGAGAAATTAGGTAGATTCTGGTGGAGGATCCAGAAGTCCGTAATTTACATTGCCTGTTCTGGGTTCCCAGTGAGTCAGAACAACTCTACTTCAGTTGTGGAGAGGTCTCTGGTCACCTGGAAAGCCAGCAGAATGCTCAATTTCTTTGCCATCTATGATTCCAGAATATGTATTCATGGAAACTGGTGAGTGGTCCCAAGGCTCATAGTTTTCTTGCTTTTACATAGATTTGTAATCTCCTGGTCTGTCAGAAGCAAGCCATAAAGTAATGTTTGATGACAATCTGTGAGCTGAAACAACAAAGTTCTTTCATTTTTTTATTTTTTTTTTTTTTTGCCATGTAACATGGCAGTCACCTCTAAATTTTCTTCAGAAAAGAATGTTCTAGTGGATATAATTCTGGATTACACTCAATGTATCACAATCTGCAGGCAGAAAAATATAATGACTTGCTATTTTTTGAACCTTTTCAAGAAAAGAAGAATGAAAAATAATACTGTGAAAGTTGAGTGACCTTAACAAATGCAAACAACAAAGATATATTAAAATTCAAAGATGAAGAGCTGTGTAAATTTGTGGATATTTGATCTGCAATGAAGTCTGTGCTTCTATTGCTGAATAAAAAATACAGCTTCTTCTCCAGAGTCAGAAAGATTTAGTTTAGTGAAAATGATGCTTTCAAAAAAGTCATAAAAGATCTATAGAAAACTAAATTCCACTTCTTCAGAATAAGAACTGTGATGATCCAAGCAATATACCTTATAATAACTTTTAACTCCATTCTCCCTAGTTAAGCACATAAATATTTACAGGATCAGACCTGTAAGATTTGCCTTTAAGTAATTTTTGTCATTTGAGGACATGAAAATGTTGAGTGAAAATTGAGATGGATAAAGATCCGAAAGTTAATTGTTTTTCTATACCTGTGCATACAATGAAACTAGTTAGTTTGATCAAAATTTTTGCACCTTCATTGTCTTATTTATGTTGGAGCTTCCTTAAGAATGTGGTAATACTTGTGGCTGGGCAACATCAAAAAAAAAAAAGTAATGAAAAAGGACGACTATTTTATAAAGATATTCAAAATGCAGACACAGTTGTAGCTTAATTTGTTGAAATACAGTTGGGCAGTATAAAAATAATCCACATTAGCATCCAGCTGTCAGTGATAAAAATGGCTGTGTAATCATTCCCTGGGCTCAGTTTCATAATGTTATAATAATTAACACAAAAGAACTTCAAAACAAACGCAATTGTGCTACACTTATTAGCAGGAGGCCATTGTGTGTATTCTCAGGAGTTTTATTTGAATAGTATTAGTGTATCCATATCCATGACGGCTCTCACTGAGATAAAAAATCTCTCTCCCGGAAAACGTTTACAAAGAAAAGATTCAGATCCGATTTTTAAATGTGTTTTAAATCAGCTGAAGCTAAGATCTCAGATAATTAAATAAATACTACTTAAATAATAGTCCATCCAATTCTCTGTCAGCAGAAGTTCTCAACAATCAAAACAATTAGTTTTTCTTCAAGTTTTTAGATTGTCCTCTGTATGTGGTTGAATATTTTCCTGTACTCCTGACAAGCTTTAAGAAATATTCTCCCTGATGTTGGCATAACAGCAATGTGTATGATAGACTTTGTAAACAATTTAGATAATTATTTAATACAACCTTGAATGTTCCTCATACTTCTAATCAGAAACATTATTAAGGCTTGGAGATGGACAAGATTAAAACAACAATTTCTCAATTTCATTAAAAAATAATATTATGTAGTAGAATTACTGGAGAAGGCATATCCTAAAATAAGTGTTGATGATGATGAAAGTCACCATTTGTATAAATAAATCCAACATCACTGTATGGTGACAAACATCACAAAACGGATATGTCGTGTTATATATGTTAATTTGATTTGAGATACATCTGTCATTTTTAATAATAGCAAGAGTAAATATTTTTAAGTCTTTATAAACAAGACTCTCATTGTTTGTAATTATCTGGCATAATAGATTCCAATGCAGAGGAGTTTCATTATGAGAGGTTAAATAAGTGTAATCTATTATTAATGTGAATAACTGTAAATGACTTTCAAAATGTTTGAAACTATATCTGCTCAGGTTTGTTGTGGTTGTTAAATGGTTATGTGACATATTAAAGCTGCTACAGTTATACATTCTGAATTTTTATTTTTCAACAATAACATTAACTTTTTTGTCCATTATATTGTGCCAATACTACCTTACCTGTCAAAAGGAATAGATAAAATTTTATTGTCAATGACATACTGCATAGGGCCTGAGGCTAAAACATCAAAGTTCTGCAGAAACAAATCTGTTTGAGAGAAGAATCCTAAAAATGACAATGCATATATTTGCCTGAATTCTTGAGATCACTGTAAATAAATAACAATAGTGAATTACAGAGCTTGCACATTTCCACACTAATAGGATGGAACATTGAGTTCAGAAATTTGTGGGGGGAGGTTATTATTATTTACCTGTTTCTTTTAATGAGTTGAAGAACACTCATAAGCTACAATTCCAAAAGTCAAGCTAAATGTAGCTGCCTCATTTTTTTTTCGATTCACAGGACACCCTCAAGGTTGGTAGTATGAAATGTTGATAACTCTTACGCAGGTTTTCAAAGTTCATGCAGAGAGTAGTCCAAGAACAGAACCTTTAGAAACAGGGTATCTAAGGCACTGAAGTTGCTACAGTATGACGAGCTGCATGAGGGTGTTTTTTATAATAGCTTTGAATGGAGTTGTAGACTGGAATATAATAGCTTTGTGCTAGAAAGAGGCATAAAATAGAATGAATTTCTGAAAGAGTCTTGTACTTGCCATGTTGACTAATTTGTCACCATTAGCTCCCCTTATTGATGGTGAGGATAGATTTTTTCCTTGTGGCTTTAGTGTTTGGAAAAATGAGATTGCCAGGTAATTCACCAGGTCAGCATGGAACAAAAGGAATGTGTGACAGCTGATGTCTTTCGATCCCCAAGTTGCCAAGCTCAAATTTAATATCTTATTTTATTTATCAAGGAAGATTATTTTAATGCAAAATGCACCAAATTACCAATATAGATAGGCAGGTAGGATCATGGACATAAAATGTCTCTAAAGCTGGGAGCTCTAAATGGAGGTGCAGCAACATGACATTATTTTGTTTCCAGTTGATCACTGTACATAAAATGTTAGACTAGCACAGTCAGAACTTTCAAGTCTGTGCTGTATTGTGCTAATGGAAGTTTGGTTTCCTACCTTCTGTCTTCGACAGCTTTCTGTCTCTTTCTAACTGTAAGTTCATTCCTTGTTCAATTCACCACAGATCTATGCCTGGATAGTAACACCATTTCCATTTCTCCTTCCTGTGGCAGTCTGTAATACTTCTGCAGGGATGGAGTGGCTGGGTTGAGGGGCTGGGTCCCTTGCCCAGGGTAGACCATGCCTTTCAATGAGAACAGACAATCCTTTATTTCCAGCAGTGGCACTCGATCTGTACAAGCAGCAGCGTATCCTCCTTCTCCAGGAAAGCCTTGGCTCTTGTGGAAGCAGTTGTACCTTTTCATCTGTCCTGCAAAACCACTGCCTCTTTCTGTTTTTCCCTCAGCCACCCTCCTGCAGTGCCTGGCAGGTTGCTGAGTAGGAAGGGGAGGTAGCAAACTGGGGTGGGCCAAGGAATGTCTGCAGCAGCCAAGTACACCAGGTTTCCTGTGGGTGCTGAGTAACAAAGTGGTGACACTTGCATCTGTCCCTTTCCCTTCTCAGTCTCCTGCCAATTTCATCAGATGGTTCAATAGCTGCCTTCTGATCTTGCTCTTTTTTCTCTCTCTTCAAGGCTGATCCCAATGGGTAAAGTTCAGCACCTACTTTCAGGCAGAATCTTTTCTCATGACAATAGCTGTGATTATGGTACAGGGTTCAGAACACACTGTTATTATTGATTTCATTGGCAGAATAAAATTTAAAGCAGTTTAGTCCTAGATCCACAAATGTATGTAAACACCTAATACCTGCTTAATTTGCTTGAAGTCAGGTACTTAAGTGCCTTTTGGAGTCTGGATCCTAGTATTTGCTTTCTTCTGAGTATGTGTGATTTTCTGTAATTGCATTACAGGGAAAGTGGAGTTTCAAGATCTTTAGACATTAGAATGAGACATTTTGTGGTTGGCTTTGAATGCTGATATGTTATACTAATGCAGACACTTGTATTCATATGATTAGGAATTCAGAGGTTTATTTGATATCTCCATAGTGTGAATATACACAATATAATCACAGACAGAGTAAACAAAATAAAGACCTTAACTGCCAATTTACTGGCAAGACTTTATTACCATAACATTGATTAATGTTTATATTTAATGTGAAGTTTTGGTTCTTACTATTAAATTGGCTAGGGATGGTTTAAAGTTCTGATTAGCTCAATGAAAAATGTTAGTCAGTCTTGCCTCAGAAATCTGAAAAGGTAAACATTGATGTGATGAGATATGTGAGTTTAATAACTAAACAGATCACCACTGAGCTGCTGAGAAAAGTTAAAGAGCATCAGTTAAATGTTATAAGAAAAGCATCTTTTCATTCAATTGGCTCTTCACGTTTTAAACACAGTTATTCAGTTTTGTATTGTTTAGTTATTTGACAAGAGGCACCAATCCAATAACTACACTTTCAGGTTTTTACTGATTCTGTTGAATCATATGGCTGCAGAGGAGTCCAGTGCCAGGATCATCAATGGCAGCGTGGTAAATAAATTGGTAATATGAGAGATATTTCAGAACAGACACTATGCAACACTAGTTTTATAAATTAATCCTCCTTCAGTTTCCCTGATTGAAGACTTCATACACTTCTCAAAAACAAAAGACTGGGAGATAAACCACATGGGTCCTCTTTTCATGACACCTTCCTCTCACTCTTATGCCTCCCATCTGTACACTGCTCAGAATGGAAGACAGAAGGATTGATCCTGAGATGATTTTCTTTGTTCACTCTTTCCACAATTTTAGAGACTTCTAAGACTTTGAAGGGAGGCCGAATGTAGGCTTTAGAATGAACCCATAGAAAAAGAGAATTTTAGGCAAGGACTGTCCCTGAAATTTAAGACACTGAATGTACAAAATGACTGAGGGTCAAATCTTGGGTAGATCATCGAAGAGATGCTACTCTTTCTGTGGCTGTATGTGGTATGTGGTAGCATATGACTTCAATATTCTGTCAACCCATTTGGATTAAATCTCTAACCCTTTTTCATTTGCAATTGAACTGGGCTGAGGATTCTCCAGTTATCCATTTCCTGTCTTTTGATCCAATTTGCGTACACATGCCAGTCAAGACTGTATAAGGAATTTCAGCAGCATAAAACTTTTTCACTCCCAAGTAAACTGGGAAGCAAGGCACTGGAAATAACATTTGCCTTTTAGATCTGTGATAAAAGCATGTTATTAACTCAATTTTAATTTTAATTTCAGGTGACTCTGGGGGGAAAGGCCAATAATTTGGTTTGCATGCATTCCAATGGGCATTTGACCCAAAACCAGGCATCTGAATTAGTAAACAGACAGCAGCCACATTTCACAACAGAGACTTTTCTTCTCTCAGCAGGTTAAGAAAGACATTGATAAGATGGTGTCCTTTCTTTTTTGACTCCATTGATTGGGCTGCTTTGAATTCATCATAATTATTTAATTTGATAGATTAGTTGAATGCATTAATGTGTTGATATTCATGAAGTCAGTTTTGAGTATGATACTTAGTAATCAGCTATGGTTTAATTTGCTTACTTATGCTGACAAGAGAGGTATGGTGGAATGTCAAAACTGAGTGGACAAGATGTATATTATTGTGATTATGGATTTTCCAGGTATTTTCTGGACAAGGGGAGTCCCTTGCCATACATGTAAATATCAAATAATGTGAAATAGTTGGACTTGCATTGGAATACCATAGTGAGATACAGAAGACAATGAAAAGTTTGAGGTGGCTGGATGGGCTTGGAGCAGTGGTTACAGGCTTTCTGGTTCTCTGAACTCTAACCCTAAGCAGAACAGAATCTTGATGCTACACCTGAGGTGCCCGTGACCTTTGGTGGCCCAGATTGGATAAGTGTTGAGGCAGTCATGTGGATGCCCTACTGTGATGCTCTTGGCATGTCTTTTCCAGTAGCAGTATCCCTGGAGCTGTTGGCTCTGTGGCTAGCTGAACCCTGAGCTAACCCTAACAAGATACTGTTGAGCTCCCAGTCCCCGTGGTTGTCCTACATTTGAAAGGTTTGAAGGCAGCAATGTTGGTGGCCTGAAATGACGCACTGGGTGTGTGTTTTGCAACCCCAGTGTCCCTGGAAATGCAGGCTTTCTGGCTGGCAGTATTGTTAGAGTTCAGTGAATATTTTTGAAGCACAAGGAATGCTTTTTAATATTCCTAGTTTCTGTAAATGCCAAACACACAGTGTAATACCAGTGTCTATACTGGAAGACGGTCTTAAGCTCAAAATTTATCCTTCATAACATGGCTTTCAATGTCTAAGGCAGAACAAAATAAGGTGCAAAGTAGCCTCTCATTCTGAGTTCACTATATTGCAGTGATGTGTAAAGCTGTATTAAATTATGAGTAACTCTTGAACTAAGCTATTTAAAATGGACTGATTTTGATCAGGAAATGCTAGTAAAGTTAAAACTGAAACAGAAAAAATACCTCAAACAAAGTAAAACCAACAAAACCTGATTAAACAAATATAAAAAACCCAACCAAAAAAACCTAACCAAACAACAACAACAACAACAACAAAACAAACAAACAAACAAACAAACAAAAAAACAAAAATAACCAAAAAAAGAAACCCCAAACCACAGAGCAGTAGGCATCGTAGCAGCTGAGCTGATCTTCCTTCTGGCCAGAAAAACTCTCTAATCATGTGTGTACATTAGGGATGGTCTTGGGATTGTCCCATAGGACAGACCACTGCTGTAGACATGTTGTGAATGTATTAACTAATAGTGTTAGATGTTGTAGGTCTCTGTGTCCTGTAGGAAAGAAAATGCAAAACATGCCAAGGAAATACCAAGGGAATGAAATGGGAGCTGAAATCTAGAGTACTTTATAGTGGTTAATGAAATCAAATTTTTTAGGTTTGTAAATAAAGACATAACATGAGCCAGCTGTATCGTTTTCTGAATATTTTAAAGTTAAATTTTACAGTGATCATTTTTGCTCACAATATGATGAAAATTCATCTGTGATTTTTAATGGTATTGTTTATACTGAAGACCTACTATGAACTTTCTTACTGAAAAAAATTAGAATTTGAAAGAGATTTAAAAATCCTCTAAATTACACTCTAAACACATCTGATTTTTGTCTTAAATTTTTGAAGATCTTGTCATACACTTGAATTTGCAACTATAACCTTGTATTAACTTCCCTTCCTCTTCTCCTTTACTAGGTCATAATTTGTTTTAATATCTCTCTGGCGGAGGTTTAAAATTTACATAATGTCACATTCAAATGCATTACACTTCCTTGATAAAAGGAAATAAATGAAATAGAAATGGTCTTAATTTTTTTTTTTGTTCTGAAAAGTACTACACAAAATATGTATCTTGTTACCTAACATTCTGTATCAATTTTTTTAAAATTTCAAATGTAATTGATCACCTCTTTGTCATACAATATTGAAAGGGTCAAACAGCTGAGGCTAGAACAGGAAACTCCACATACAGCTTTGTGAAAAACACACAAAAATTATATAAAATAAAACTATCTAGTATTTCTTGCCTAAACTATAGCAAGTGCTTGAGATGCCATAAAATAAATGCCTATAAAAATTGTTACAAGATTCTATACAATCCATCTGAATGTATTTTGGGGAAAAAACATATCACATATTATCCTAAGTTTTAATTCTAGTATGCAGACACATACACGTCTATCTAATTAGTACATTGTTGCAGCCTAGGATTAATTCCTTCATCTTGCTCTTTTATTTGCTTTACTTACAAGGTTTTCCTTGAACTGTCCCACAGAATGGTGAGGTTTGAAAAAAAACTTTTTTAGTGAATTGATTTTAGCAACAGCTGAGAAATATTTTTCAAATAGTCAGCAGTAGTATCTGATGTTTATTAAATCAAGCCTTTTAAGCAATGAAATATAAAATACTTAATTCAAGAACACTGATTTGCTAAATTCTAGAATTCTAGTTTTCCTCTGTGGAAGATCTTTAGAATTTTAAAAATTCATAAGGGTTTTGTTGTTTGGTTTTTTGTGTTTTTTTAAGGCAAAAAGACTTCAGAAGAGATGAATTTAGCCTAAGTAGATAATTTCTAGAGCTATTCTATTATTCTGAAATGTTGAGGTTATGATTTCTTTTAATTAACTGTACAGATTAGTTTTCAGGGTATCTAAAAGCATAAACAAAAGAAGGTACAAATATTTTTAAGATTTTTTTTCATTTCCAATTCAATAAAAATGAAATGAATATATTTTTATAGATTTGGAAGGGAATTTTTAAAATCTGCTCACTTTTAAAGAGTGACTGAGGAAACTTAGTTAGCTTTTTGCCTAGAATAAAACACAAAATCTTTCCAAGCAATGTTAAAATGATAATATAAAAGCAAATCTTTAATTGAAAGCCTTCAAGGTGATATGCACACATGATATACCATATTTCTCCAATTTTTTTAAGGTTTGTTGATTAGTAAATCTGTCACATATTGTCCAATTAGAAGAGCAGTTGGTTAGATAATTCTGCCCCAGGTTCTGCCCCATTGGAGCCCTCCCCCCTGATCTTTTAGCCCTACACTTTATTGTGTCTACAATGTATGGTGCAAAACATAGTGTCCTTGCTAGACTAAAGGCAAAACTACATAGAGTTTCAGGAATGTATTTGTAAGTGTTTGTTAAACTGTGGGAAAGGACAGGAAAAGTACTAGAAGTTATAAATATGTAATAACAATCTACAAAGTTACAAATATATGAGAAATATGTAAAAAGCTAAAAATCATTAGGCATCAAAGTGACTAAATTTTATAATTTCATTTTTGTTTAATCTTGAATTTTCATGGAAGAATAAAGACTTTATTTCTTGTCCTAATTATTTTCAAATGATCACACCCCTAAAGTTTTTTGTAACAAATATGGTGTTCTCAAGCAGAACTAGCTAGGAGAAAATGTTTGTACTTTCATCACAATTTTAATGGTCTAAATTGTTCTTCTGTGTTCTCATATGACCTACTGAAGAAAACATTTATGGGTATGATGCTTCTGACTAGGCAATAAAGATTTGGACATATTCCTTTGCTTATATAATTTTAGGGAAGTGGATTTTAGAATACCTTGTGTAGGAAGAGTGGATTTATACCGCAGTTGGAGGATGCAATGAAGGATAAAGCAGTTACAGCAGTAGGCTTGTTTAAACTGGGTTCTTGCACAGCTGTTTCTGGGTTGGTACAGACAAATTTGATTTTAAGGCTCAGTTCAAGCTCAAGAGCTGTACTTTATGCTTTTTCTGCCAGGTTAAGACTTGCTTGATTTAGAGACAGAGTGAGGAGGAATCTCTGTAGCCAGAATCTTGGCAAGAGTCTCAGACAGACACCATGCAGGAAGGAAATAAGGGCCTGTATAAATACAGTCTGTCTGTGGAGGACTAAGGTTCCTTAAAGAAAATAATTATGGAAAATATTTTAATTTTTGTTAATTTAATAACAAGAAAAACGAGCACAGATTTTTTGGGGTTTTCACTTCAGAGATAAAAACTGTAAAATATGGCTCAAAACTTGAGATATTAGAACCTCAATCTTTACATCAGTGTTCCATGATACCAGAAGTCCTCTTACTTTATGCTCTTATTATGTTACAATTCAGTACCTTACGTTTCAGGGTAGGATTGACTCAGATGACTGCAGTGGAGCACAAAACATAGTCTAACCAGGATCTTCACAGAGACAAGAGGAAGCATATGGGATCACTGAGCTGACAACAGCTGCTCATTGCATCATTTTTTTTTTTTCAACTTTTTGCAAAGGAATTTTTTTAAAAGCACATCTCATTTACTGACCAGAATGACCTAACAGGTGTTACTTTCAGGTGGTCTCTTTTGGAAGACACAGGAAAGTACATTTGTTTTCTTTATCTTATGATAATTTTTGGGAGGATATCTCAGAGGAATGTTTGGTCTAGCTTATGAGACACTGTAGTTTTTGATCTCTCTTGAATCAGATTAGAGTAAAAGCAAACAAATGTGGGCAATTCCTCTTTAAGCCTGTTCCAAGAATTTAGCATTCCAATGGTTCACTTCTAGCACTAAGCAAGATATATAAACACTTTGATGGCTCGATTTCTTTTTAATTAAAGTTTAATTATCTGCCATTCAGTTGCTAGAGATGAAAGTACATATGCAGGGGTTTTAGGATGTTCATATACAAAGGTTTGAGGAAAGAGTATGCCCACATAACTATTAAGGGAAAACACTAAAAGAGCAAGAAAGAAATCTGTAAAACCAGAAAAATAGGCAGTGGTGGCCAGTTTGAGGAAGCAAGGAGAGCACTAAAGCTTGAGTGGACAAGGAAGACAAAAGCAAACAGCAAATAGTCAATGCTTTGAGGGCAGCACAAGAAACATAACTGTAATGCTGTGTTGCTCTGGACAGGAGTAAAATGCCTTCCAGAGAAAGAGGATGTTTTTCAACTAAGAGAAGAAAAGAATATTTTGGCTGCTATCTTTGATATGAAAGATTTGAAAGCAGTACAAGAAAGCAGAGGAAGAAACTAAGAATATGACAAGGATGAAGCCATCCTTAATCTTAGCTCCTTTATTTTTTGTTTTACTTATTTTTTCCAGTCTTGTGGAGGAATGGCCAATATATTTGACAGAGGTCTTCCTATTCAGGGGAAGAAACAGTAAGACTTTCTTGAAAAAGGGACAATTTTTTATACTAAAATGTTACTGAGAACTTACTGCTTGAGAAACATAACTTTATGATTTTGTAAACAAAGATAATAAATGTTAAAAGAAACAACAATGTGCATCTTAAACTAAACAGAAAGCAGTGGAAAATTATGCAGAAAAAACCTTCTGGTTTTTTTTCTGCAGTGTAAATACAATCATGTTCAGTAATAGGTTATGAATACAGTGTGTTGACCAGGGGAATGTGGCATGAATATTGTGGTGTATTTATGATCTGTTTTCAAATTTTAAAATAAACCAAGATTTGAATGACATAAATGACTGTTAGCAACTATGCCTGCTAAAAACTGCATTCTGGTCAGCTAAGAGGGAAAAAAGTCTGCATCGACTCTTAATTGTGGAACAACTGTGAACAAGGTGTGCAGATTCAAAGTCTGCAGATAAAATACTTCCAGGAATGATAGGGGAATTATAAAAAATAAAAATGGAAAACTACTAAGTTAAAGTATCATATTATTCAAGGTGGAACAGAAATAAAGTTTTAATGTTATGTGGCCCAAACCAGCATCATAGAGCGTCCTGGAAAATCTAGGCATCCTGGGAGCATGACAGACTGCCAGAGCTGATCAGTGCTGCTTCCTAATCCAGCATACCACAAAAACTTATAGCACTCCCTATTTCAAAGTAAGTCTTTTGATAAATATCTTTGTTCTCTGATGCATACAGTAAAACACAGAATAAGTGAGTCATGAGAGAGGGTGGGTTGGCTGGAAAAGCCAAGTGGTGCTGTAACAGAAAACGGCTACCCTCTACAAATACATCCTCTGTGTAAAGAAGCAGAAAGGAAAATTACTGTGCTAGATAGCAGACAGTGCTGGCATAGGAAAAAAATAATTTACCGACTGTGGGAAACTCACCTTGAGGACATTGATAGCATTGGAGGACTTTGAATATTTTGAAGCATTGGGGATGCAAGAATCATAACGAACTTTTGCAGGATATTTTCGTACCAGGGAAAGAGAGCAGACTTAATTCTGTCCTCTAAATCTAAACTAATTTTTCCTAAAAAATTCAGAGCAAATCTTATATTCAGATATCTTGTCATTTCATTTAATTTCATTCTGATCCTCCTCCTAAAATCCCTTTCTCAGTCTCTGCCTTTTCCATAATGCTTTATTTGTAATCTGTTTCAGGAAGACACCGATTTGTAACAAGGAAAAATTGTACACTGGTAGTCAGATTTGGACTCCAATGAAGATCAATAAACATAGTCTATAGAAAAAAGGAAGGAGAAGACAGCCTTGTATTAGCTGTCATAGCACAGATCATCAAATGCCTAAGAAATCAATAATATGATATTGAGAACCATAGGGTTGACCCTGGCTGGATGCCAGACACCCACCAAAGCCTCTCTATCATTCTACTCCACAGCTGGACAGAGAAGAGAATATTTTATGAAGAGTCTGTGAGTTGAAGTAAGGACAGAGAGAGATCATTCACCAAATACCACCACAGGGAAAACAGATTCAAATTAGAGATATTAATTGAATTTATTACTAAAAAAATCAAAGCAGGATAATAAAAAGTAAAATAAGACTTCAAAAACACCTTCCCCCCACCCCTACCTCCTTCCCAGCTCCACCTCCTTGCCCTCAGTGGTGCAGGGAGATGGGGAATGGAGTTATGGTCAGTACATCACGCGTTTCTGCCATTGCTAAGGGAGATGAATCCTTCCCCTGCTCCAACGTGGGACACTTCCATGGGGTGCATTCCTTCAAGAACAGGCTGCTCCAGAGTGGTCCCACACAGGGTTGGAAGTCTTACCAGGAAACCTGCTCCAGTGTGAATTCCTCTCTCCAGAGATCTCAGGTCTGCCAGGACCTTGCTCCACTGTGGGTTTCCCATGGGTTCACAGCCTCTTCTCAGGCATCTGCCTGCTCCAGCGTGGGTCTCCTCCACAGGCTGCAGGAGGATCTCTGCATCCCTGGGGTCCTCTATGGGCTGCAGGGAGCAACCTTCTTCACCATGGTCTTCACCACGTGCTGTCAAGGGATCTCAGTTTGAGAACCTGGAGCACCTCCTACCTCTACTTCTCCACTGACCTTGGTGTCTGAAGAGCTGTTCATCTTACGTTCTCCCCCCACTCTTCTCTGGCCACAAATACATTTTCACAACAGATTTTGTTTTTCTTCTTAAATAAGGTATCACAGAGGCATTGCCACCATTTTTGATTGACCCAGCCTTGACCAGCAGCACGTCTGTCTTGGAGCCGGCTGGCATTGGCTCCGCTGGACATGGAGGAAGCTTCTGACAGCTTCTCACAGAAGCCACCTCTATAGCCCCTGGCTACCAAAACCTGGCCATGCAAACCTAGTACAAGAATAAACAGGATTTGAAGCACAGGACAGGGCTAGAGAATAAAACTATAATTTAAGGGGAAACACAGAGGTTTGGTGATTAAATTTCAGCCCTCCTATTTGCAGCTCATCTTTGACAAAAATTTAGATAATGTGAAATGATGCCATTCCTTTCAAAAGAAGATTTATTTACTTTAGAAATTCTCTCCAAATCGGTTTGAAACTGTTGTTATCCTGTTGATGCTATCATTTACCTAGTGTGTGTGCAGAAATTTTGCCCTATTTAATTCAGAAAATTTGGTCAGTGAACTAAAGTTATGACACTTGTCTAAACAAAGTAACTGTCAGTTCATATCACAAGCTCCTTCTAAATAAAGAGCTGCACAGCTCCAAAATTTGTTTTTCTTTAATGAATCCAAGCCTTTCCACTGTCATTATTCATTCTTTCTAAAAACACTGGAAAATGCAATACATTACTCAGCTGTGACCTAGCATGTCCTAAGGTGCATATTTTATTGATGTAAATAAATGAGATTCTAGTCTACCCAAATGCTGATGTTTTGATTTAATAGAAACACTGTTTACCTTAAAAGTTGTCATTACTGCAATGATTATTTTCCCTGGAGGCTCCAACGATAATCTGGAGGACAACTGCTAGAAGCCTGCTTAGTATCTGCAGATTCATTGAGCAATTAAATTATTCAATCATGGAGTAAAAGGAAAAAATAGTTAAATCTTTGCTGCTTTCTCTTGTTTACTCCAATCCGTATTTTTCCTTATATTGAAAGAAAGAGGTTTGAAAGTGCATTAGTTTCATGCTTGCATAAATGCAAAACTCTTTAGATAAAATTACAGTGTTAAGTTCTATTATTACTAGGTATGAAATTAAAATGAACCAGGCATTGGGAACTTTTTATTATTTCAAATTAAAATCAAATAAAAATGCATATTTTACAGTGCTCAGAGCTAGAGGAACTGTTGTAGATGTTTTCTTGTGCTTTTGATGTCAGCTGTCCCTCTAGTTTTCTTTCTGGATATCAATCTTGAAAACCAATACACATATAAATTCTTTTTCCCTTCTTTCTGCCTTTAGGTGGTATTCAGTGTTATCAACAAGAATTCATTTTATAAAGGTCACTGACTTAATGAAATAGTTTTCAATGTTTATGCCCATACATTCCTTTTAAAAATAGATTTACCTTAACTAGGTATTCATCAGTACAAATTAACTGGATATATTAAATGCCATATCATTGCATGAGAAAAGAAATGAAAAATGTGCTGTTATTGCTCTGGGAAAAAAAAAAAAAGTAACATGCTGAATCAATGAGAAGGAAAAGCTAAAATATGGTATGGGTTGGACATCCAAGGAACCTAGATGACTCCTAGTGGATGATCCTCCCTGTGGTTGTTGGAAGCTAAATAGGTAGGATAGGTTTTGACAAAAGCTTAATTTCTCTTTAAAATATATAAGCCACATATATTATAAAATTAATAATGCTGGAAAATTTGAGGTAAATTAAAGAAAAACAAGGGCCATGCCACCATCAGTTTTCCCCACAGTTAAATCCACCATGGAAAGAATTGCAGGCGACACTGGGCTTCTAGCAAAAACACGAAATAGAAGATGAAAGGTAGTTGATTTCTGAAATTATTACCCATTTAGAAGTTAAAATTAGTTATTATAAGCCCTCAGTTGTTTCAGTATTTTTGAGAGTTTAGACAGGAAATAAACACATAGGCCAGTATAGCTGTCCATCATTTACAAAAATCAAATGAGATAAAAAGAGCAAAAGTTCTAGAGTTTCTGCTTCAAAGACTCTCTCTTAGTATTGAAGTACAGTAGAGGAAATATAATCTTGATGATTACAATACATATCAGACCCAGCATAGGACAGTAAAATCCAGGATTACCAAAATTTTTGTTGCACAGTCTGTGAGTATTTAATTATTCCGCATGGAATTAGCTTTTTGTGTACCTCACATATTTACAGTAAAATTAATGGTCTCTGCTTGTACAAAGTACTGTTAGTGATCTTTATGACAAGATATCAGATTCCAATACTCTTCATTGAGGTAATTTTAGATATTCCGTACAGGAAGGGTAAAAAGCTTAATATGAAATACACCTAATTTAAGATATTTTGTATTACATGAGATTTTTGATTTAGCAGAGTGATACCAAATATGCAAAGAACAGAATATAAATTTAAGTTGCACTTTATAAAATACAGTAATTGCAATATACAATTCAATCTCAACATCAATGGGATTCATAGAATGTTTGAAATTGGAAGGGTCCTCTGGAGGTCATCTGTTCTGAGCCCCTGCTTGAGCATAGACACCTAGAGGCAAGTGCCCAGGACAGTGTCCAGGCAGCTTTTGAATATCTCTAAGGATGGAGAAGCTATATCTTCTCTGGGCAACCTGTGCCAGTGCTTAGTCACCCTTATAGAAGTGTTTCCTGATGTTCAGGACAAAGATCCTGTGTTTCAGTTTGTGCTCATTGTCTCTTGTCCGCTTACTGCACATCAATGAAAATAATCTGACTCTGTCCTCTCTGCAACTGCCTTTCAGTTATTTGTGTACATTAATTAAGTCCCCTTTGAGCCTTTTCTTCTCTAGGCTAAGCAGTCCCAACTCTCTCTATCACCAGGTGAGACTGATTGACAGGTAATTCCCTGGGACCTTCTTCTTGCCCTTCTTTAAAATATGACTTTCTTTCCTCCAGTCTTTGAGCACTTCCTCCTGTTGCCATGATCAATCAAAGGTTATAGAGAATGGCCTGGCAAATGACATCTCTCAGCTCCTTCAGCACTTGTGGGAGCATCCCATAGTGGGCCTAAGGACTTCCCAACCATGCAGAAACAGGACAAGAGGACACAGTCTTAAGCTGCACCAGGGGAAATTTAGGCTGGACATCAGGAAAAAATTCTTCACAGAAATAGTGATTGGGCATTGGAATGGGCTGCCCAGGGAGGTAGAGTCATCATCCCCGGAGGTGTTTAAAAAAAGACTGGAAGTGGCACTTAGTTCCACGGTTTAGTTGATAAAGTGGTGTTATGCCATAGGTTGGACTCGATCTCAAATGTCTTTTCCAACCTTGTTAATTCTGTGGTTTATGTTTGTCCATTCTTAAACTAAAACAATCCCCTTTGCCTGTCTCTACTGACCCTTCCTCCATTTTGGGGGGGTTATTGGTCAGTCACAAAAGAAGGAAGCAGTTTCTATACATTTGTAATATAGAAAGAAGTCTTTGTTAGATTACAGTATTAAAAATTGCCAGATTATATACATTCAGAAAAAAAAAAAAATTGCCAATAAAGGCTCTGGCACTTTGAAACTTCCTATTTCTAGAGTAAAAACTGCTTTTCCTCGTTGAAATTTTTTTATTTCGATAGTTTGATTATCGTACTAAGAATTAGTTATCACAGTAACAGAACAAGACAGCAGATACTTTTGCTGACTTTTACTAAAATGTGAAACCATTGCTATTGCACAGCAGTTGCTGAGATATAAAACACATCTAATTTGCAGGTGATACAAAATGCTTTCAGCAAATTTAGTACTACAAAGTTTATGATACAAGTCAGATATGCAGTTCAAGTGAGAGAAACTTACAGAAAATGCATATAGGTTAGAGATAAACTACTTATTTAATTAAACCCTCATCACAAAAAGACCCAACCAACAAATCAAAAAAAAAAAAAACCAAAAAAGGAAAAAGACCCAGCAGAACCTCAAAAACCTCCAAAACCAAACCAACCAACAAAACAAAAAATACTTAGAACAAATAAGCTTAATTTGTACTCAAGTTGGGAAATCAATTCCTCTGCATGTAAGGTGTGATCACAGCAGCAAGTAGGGAGATAACTGAGCATGAGATGTGCCATTCTGTGCCATTCATTTTGCATAAATTTGCTAGATCTCCTTAAATGGTTTTAATTGTTTTGACCCTAGGTCAAGAAAGAGGAACTAGATAATTGGTCTGTGCTCATTTGCAGCTTGATTAGTCTACTGCCATACAGCTGTGCATCACCATATAGGCTGAGATTTGTATCTGCTCCAATGGGTGGCATAAGAGAAGCTAAGCCTGAAAAAGTAAGCTTATCTCTTGCCCTTCTATTACTGCTCACCCTAGAAAATTAAGCATAATCTGACCTCAAGATAATTAAGTAAAGAGATTTAAATGTATAATATACTTTGAGTCATTATCTCTTTTACATATTACTTTTACACCTGACTTCAGAATAATTACTGTCAATTCACCATGGTATGGAAGCAGACTCAAGTCTAAATTGATTTGGGTGTAGAAAAATGATCTTCCTGCAGGAGACTGAGCACTGCTAATTTTGGCTTATGTTTTTGCCAGAAATTTTGTCATGTCAGTAACTACTTTGCATGGTCAAATTTCTGTTTTCAATTGGCCACACTACTAGCATTGTGGAGCAAATATATTAAACATAAGTTTCACTTTTGACTTTGACACTACCAGCTCAAATAGTGTTTGTTTGTTTAGCTCATGTCTAAAACAATTGGTTTTGGGATGTCCAAACAGTAACTGAAATGCATCAAGTTTGGACGAGCAAGGCTGCTAAAAGACTCTGTTAAAGTTAAGGTTGATTAACCAGTGTTTTTGCCAAAACAAGATTAAAATTCCACAGGAGTTTTCTTTTTATATCATGGTAAACAACATAAGTTGATATAATGTATTTGATTCTTCCATATAAATTGCTGAAACTATTTTGTATTTCTAACTAAATTCTGCTTTACTGTACATTTATTACTATAGAGCATAATTTAGACCATTTCCAGATCTCAAGACAAAAGCTGGTGGTTGAAGATCAGAGAAGGCTTATTTAATAGCAAAACAAATCTGCATTTTCTTTGACATATCTAACTATCTAGTATAAAAAGGAAATAAATCATCAAATCATTATTCTGCAGAAGTATTTTTTTCCTTTATCTAGTTGTCTGTCAGTTCATAACCTGTAAAACATGTTCTGATTGTAGAAATATGTTTACATGTGTTTAAATTTATGCACCTGCATGACTAACATCATTTGGACTCCTCCTGTATTTAGAGTAAAATGAGTGCAAAAATATTCTGGGCTTCAGCTTAGTAAAAGATGTGAGAAAGTAACAGTGTCCTGGCTGAAATGAATCTGGAGACTTTTGAAAAATAAGTAAGTCAATGAAAAATTGCATATCTAGATAAAGATTGACTGACTGATTTAAATTTTCAAAATTTCAAATTTAAAATAAAAGTCCCAGTAACATCTGCTTTAGAGGGATTAGAACATACTGATGCTCAGTTCTAATTTCCTTAGACTAGTGTAGACATACGTCTCACATAGTTGTATTTCTTACCTTCAAATTATAAAAAAGACATTCATAAACACGTTTTTAATGTAACTTTGCCTCTCGTTGCCTTTAATATCAGAATCATGTTTGGTTTTCCCTTTGTGAGAGTGTATGCATTGGTAAAACAGGTTGTATAGTGTCACCTTAGTAGCTCCAGGAAATTTTGCAAGCTCCAGCTGCTAGTCCAGGATAGCAAAACATCCCTCAAGGTTTTACATCATATGTCACAGTCTGGTGCAGATGTCTCAGATGCTTGAACGTCTCAGATGGAACTAGCTACCTCTGTTTAGGCCACCTGACAAATCCCAGCAGGTGAAATCTTAGCTGCACTGTGTGAGCTCAGGATTCACACTGTATAACTAAATTTCCCTAACCAATTATAGTCTACAAGATTTCAAATGGGAAGAAAGGTGTCCAATTCTTCACACAGGCAGGAAAGAGACTTGTAATAATGAGAAACAGGACAGCAGATGAGATTTTGGACCAGGTAATAGGAAAGAATAAAAGATTCTGGGGCAGGAGCCAGAAATCATCAACTGGTTATTAATATTGTTAGATATGAAATTTAACACAAATGTACCTATTTCTCCTCCAAATGTTATAATTAGGAATTAATTAGCAAGATCTTTGGCAGGGAAGGCAAAAAACTTGGCACAGGAAGACAATAAGATGGAAACTAAAGACATCTCAATTCTTTTTTCCTATTTTCCAAAAATACAATTTTAATTTTGAGGGGGTTTTTGTTTGTTTATTTGTGTGGCAGTTTATTTAATTTTTTTTTAATATATTTTCTACCAGGATTTTTCCTACATTTGCCAAATTCCATTTTTTCTATATGTCGATTGAGATAATAGTTCAAATGTTATATCTGTGCTGTTCATATTTTATATATTTGGGCTGTAAGAGTTATTTTACAAAAGATGCTAGGATTTCCTGAGTCTCAACTGTGTGTTTTGTACAGAGTTCTTGCCCAGAGGAGTCTAGAGTCTAGTCGGGCTTAGACAAAACAATTTGAAGATCAAAGTAAAAGACCTAATTGTAGTAGAAGCCTGGGGATCTGGAAGAATTTGCCTGCATCAGTAACACAAATGCCTAGGGGCTGATTTAAAGACAAGAAAATAAAGGGTTTATGAAAAGGTAGATATAGTTTACTCCACAAGAAAAAAAAGGGCAAGGGATAGAAAAAAAAATGTTGAAATGTGCCAACCCTGCTATTTCACATTTACAACAAGTACATTAATTCACAACTGTCTCCCATCAGCTGACCTTAAATGCATGTTTGTTGAATTTTTTACCATTACATTTTCCATCATGTGTGGAAAAGCATTTCTTTATTCTTCAGTTCTTCTTTGAAATCTCTTTAAAAGTTTATAGAAACCTTGACCACCTGTAGATAGAGGTGTGATAATGATTAATGTAGTGCTCCATGGTCTCTGTACTGCCTATAACATTCTTGCTATGATCATGTGGTCTGCACATCTGGTTTCAGTAGCTATTGGTAGGCTCTACCTCTTTAAGCCATCAATTTGTCATCTTTAAAAAGAAAAAAAGTAAGATCATTAATTCATGGTATGGTCTATCAAGTTTTCTACCCTACAAAGAACCAGGAATAATAATCTAAACAGAAACTAAAAGCAAAATCTTTTGGGTGTGTACTTTTTCCCAGAAGAGAAAGTAACAGGTAGTATTAAAATGAATCTATAAACCTAAGAATAATACTAACTCAAAAGAATGAAGCTGATTATTTTTCTGGAAAATAACAGGAGGAATTTTTTTATTTTTTAAGAACAGAGGTAGAACTGAAAAATTACAAAAACACTTCATAGATGCTTTTATTAGTATTACAATCTAAAGGAGAGAACTCAGGTATGATCTTGAATAAATAAACATCATCCTAGTGATACAACATTTCTTTTTGATATATTCTTATTTTTAGATATGTCCCTATAATTGTTCCTAGAAGCAATACTTTCAGAATTAAAAATACTAAACAAATTGTTTCCCAATATGTAAAAAATTTCTGAAGCAAAGATCAATCACAGTAGCATGACTTTCCTTTCATGAGACAAGGAAAGGAAGGGAAGGGAAAGGGAAGGGAAGGGAAGGGAAAGGGAAGGGAAAGGAAAGGAAAGGAAAGGAAAGGAAAGGAAAGGAAAGGAAAGGAAAGGAAAGGAAAGGAAAGGAAAGGAAAGGGAAATTCTATATCTGTTCAAGTGATACATATAGGAAAAAATTGGTAAGTAAATAGGGGGAGTTTTTTTTTTAAAATAGAAATTGCAGTAAATGCAATAAGTGATGTCTGTTAATGTATCTTTTCTTGCTGTTACCTGTAACATCATTCAGATTAGATTACTCTAAACCATGGTTAATAAAATCAAAATTGAATCTGTGACAAAATGGGATACATGGGAGTGGACATTATTATCTCAACTTCTACACACCACTTTTGGGCCAGACATGCCAAAGAAATTTAAGAAGCAGAAAAACATCAAGAATTCAATTTTACATGTTTTAATTTGTCTTTCAGTGCAGGGATGTAATTTGCTTGAGATCAGTTTATAATCCAGTATACAAATGGCATTGTTAAAAGCAGGTCTCTTGATCTTTCTCTGTGGGTGTACAATCACATATCTTGGATTATTAGCTAGACTGCAAAATCATCTTGTGGCAATTAGTGTTTTTTAAGGGCTGATCTGTCCTCTGATTCCTGTTTTGGAAAACATCATGCCAGGTGGCTTTCTGTAATTGACTAATGTAAATCTATATTCAAGTAGCTGCATAAGATGCCTTGTGTTTCAACTCTGTTGTTTAATGACTGCATTCTCTGAAAACACTTACAGAATGGTTCACTGTTCAAGATGACTTCTACATGAAACTGCACCAATGGAATCCTAGTCGATTTTTCAAAATGACCTTAGAAAAACACTCATGCAGGTTAAACATGCCCTCACACAAATTCAATATATAGAACTTAAATTTTATTGTATAACAGAAGTGTCATAATGCAAGTTTTCAAGGGTTTCTAGCCATTAAAAATACATGATGAAGTATAGCTATAGTGGGCTGAAGTTTCATAGGTACCAGCTGAAGGACCTGTATTCCATTATAGTCAGCTTACTTGAACAGAGGCTTTCAGATCACTGTGGACATATTCATCCTTTGTGCTGGAAAACCAGTCCTGGCAAGAGATAAATGAAGAGCTTAATTTGTTCTTTTCAGTTTAAAAAACAGTTAAAAACCAGTGGTTCTAAGACTTTAGCACATTATACAGAAAATAATTCTGGATCAAACTAAAATTGTCATTTAAAGGTAGTAGATTTAAACAAAGATTTGACCTCATCTCCCAGGCAAGGACAAGAAGAAATGGGGTCAAGCTGGGGCAGGGAAGGGTCAGGTTGGACATGGGAAAAGACTGCCCAGAAAAATGGTGGACTCACCATCCCTGGAAGTGTTCAAGAAACAGCTGTATGTGGCACTTAGTGCTATTGTTCAATTTAAACTGTTGTTCAGTCAAAGGCTGGACTCGGTGATCATGGAGGTCTTTTCCAACCTTAATGATTCTATGATTTTATTTTATGGTTATTGGCGATGTGTCTAAAAAGTCATTTGGATGAAATTCTTCATTCAATAATACCACTGAAATTCCAATTCTACTGACATCAGCCCAATTGACTCATGCCAGAATTGACTGTTAGACTCAGGCTTACACCTTGTTAAAATCTGTTTACACCCTTTTATGTATTACAATGAAATTGCCACTAGAAATTTGACGCAGTGTAAATTATAAACTGAAATGTCAGAAAAGAGAAGCACAACAGTTAAAGAAACTTTAAAAAGGCAGTATGACTATCTAAATGGTAAAGAGACATATTCTTAATTTAATTGCACTCCCCTGTAAAAGATCGGTATTTACCTGACCAATGTAGAATCCATTATGCTCATGTGTTGGTAAGGAGGTCAAAGTCTGCAGCTCATGAAGTCTAAGTGAATGTAATGGTGGTTAATTATGCCCCTTTTCTGAGTCTCTCAGAAGAATTTTGTGGTATTTTTATTTTGTCTAATGCACAAGGTATAAAGTGCCTATGTGTTTACATTTCCTTTCAAGTGCTGCTTTATGCAGCAAAAAGGATTTTTTGTGCCTTTGCAAATACTGCTTACTTACATTTATGATAACCATGTTCTCAACCCTTGCTCTTCTCTCAGTTGTCACATCGCACACTTGTTCAGCGGCCCAGAAAATCCACTGCCATGTGTTATACAAGAGAAATGTTAATGGGGAGAACCACAGATTTTAAAGTAACTGCATGTCTGTTTGGAAAATGGGATTAATTCAGAACTTCAATTTTGAATTCTGCAGTTGGCTTCTCTGGGTTATGAGGACATGAAAAAGCTGCACAAGAGCAGAGCTGGCAGACTCTGCTATTTTTACCTGGAGTCAATAGAACAGATGACCTTTCTTTTTAAGAAAATGCCATTTTTGTGATGTGCTCCAGCTTCTCTCACACATCTCCAAGGTGACTTTTAATGCAGTCCCTCACAGAGTTAGGTTATGCTCTGAAAAGAGTAGCTCCTTACAATATTCTTCATGACTGGGGCAGTATTTTCTCAACGGACAGGGAGGCTACATACCCTTGTTTTTAACTTACAGCAGTAAAATGAGGAATCTTCTATAACAGAACTCGTGGTATGTGTGAATCTGGTTAGCAGAATCACTTTTCTGTCTTATTTTTGCACTCAGGATGAAATATGAAATGTGAGCTAATAAAACCTAGTGGTAGCTCAGCTGGAAAGTCTGAGGGCTGATTTAGGTCAGGAATCAGGATTCATCACCTGAGAGTTTACAGTTCAGTAGAGTCTGAAGTTTTGATTCAGATACAGATTTAGCCAAGTTTATGTGCTGCCTTGATAAATGTATAATAGCTGAAGAAACTAAGTAATGGATGTGGGGGTTTTTTTGGTTTTTTTTTTTTTTGTTATTTGTCTACTTGTGGTTGTGTATAGAAATAGAATAGAATGCTTTAGAAATAGAAGATACACTTGAAGTTTATGCATTTCACTTGGACATAATACCAACAAAAGTAGTCATAAAATAATATCATGCTGTATGGGTTGGCTGTCTTATAATTTTTTATTCATCTTTTCTTCTAGTTCCAGAGCAGTAGAGTTTTATATTTATGTTGTCATATGAAGAAACATTTTCACATTGGTACAATATGATACGTTACATTCCAGATTAGGTGAGGCATGTTATTAAGAAAATGATGTTTTGGTGGAGCAAGTAAATAAGAAGTGTAGATTTAGCAACCTTCAGTAAAAAAGTTTCTCATTTCACTGGAATCCCCAACCATTCTTCTCTACTGATCCCCTCTAATCCTCCACCACAATACCAGACACTCCCATTTGGATTTATCGAGAGACAATATGTAGGTATATTGGGAGACAAATTGTGGATATTCTAGTAGGAAACATTTTAGTGAGTCAATATGAAAAGGTTGGTGGTGGAGGAGAAAAATAAACAACAAAAGCCCAGAATATATTAAGTCATAATTTTTTTCTTTCAGTAGATTCTGAAATAATTTACAACAAGGAGACATATGGGGAAACTGATGAAGTGCAGTAACTACTGCTTACCACCTTTTCTGTACTTTGGTCTGTTGCTCCCTGTTTTAGTTTGCAAGTACTTCATTAGGAGCAGAAAATGAAGAAAAAGCAGAACTGAAAACCTAGACAAATACCTGAAGAATGAAAGAGGAAAGGAGATCCCAGAGGGAAAACTGACTGCAGATGTTTATAGTGAACTCCTATAAACTGTGTAGCAGTGACTTAGGCCACTGCAACTGTTCTTAACCATGCAGAAGAAACAAGTTTCAGGAAAGCAAGTGGGAAATAAAAATTTCCATTACATGGGAAAAAAGTAAAAGTGTATTTGTAATGACCAAAGAATTAGTGGAATCTTAGAGAAGAGAAATAAGGAAAAGCATCTGAAATGAGAAAAACATCAATGTTTACCTTAAAAGAGACAACAAGTTTATTTAATTTGTCTTCATTTCTTTCCTGAAAATATCAAATTTAATGATCTTTTTAATTAGCTTTATAAGGGATTTCTGTTCTGTCACTACTAGATTCATTACTTGTAAGTTTTGTCATTAGCAGGCAAGCAAAAGTTAAAGTAGAAGGGGAGCTTTGTTAATCGCTAAGCATGCCAATTTCCTGATAATCATAAATATAATGTTTGTATGCTTTGAGGCCTGTGAAGAGTTGGTGCTGTTAAGCCCAACTGAGTGAAAAGGAGGAACTGACTGCTCAGGACTTCTTTTTGACTTCAGTGGACAGCAAGATACATTCAGACTAACAACATTCAGATTCATCACAGAGATACCACAGACAAACAGATCCCCTTAAAACTATGGCAGCATTGAAAGGTTCTCCAGGTAATGCAATTTATGAATTAGGACAGAAAAACTCCCATTTCACAAAAAAGTGTGAGGTTGGTGCCATGAAAAGCTAAAACCAGCCATTAAGACACTGTCTCTGTGCTGTAAATCATAGAAAGCTACTAGTCCTGATGCTGTCAAAAGCTGCAATGTGACTGTTAGAAGGTTTTCCTAGTTAGCATAATAAAAAACAATGGAATGTGAAAGATCAAGGATTAAATGGTCATTTCTCTAATAGTTTACTTGTATTGCACTGGTGTGTATTTCTTCTGGAGAAGATAGAAAGAGTTTTTGTTTTCATCTGTGAAATAATCTAAAATTTTATGTTACTTATTCTGAGTCTGTTATGTATCTCTTTGGAATAACTGATGCTAATACTTGGACTTTCTTTCAGTTTCTTCAAGTGGATTTTTGGCTGCTGCTGGCCAAGGTTTCCCAGTGTACATATTTGATAACTGCCTTCCTGCATAATAAAATAAGATAAAATAAAATAAAAATAATTAAAAGAAAAATCCAACCCCAAGTCTTTCACATATGCTAAAAAGACATTTAAAACAGAAAAATATTTTGAAACAGTAGTTTTCTTTAGTTTGGGAATAACAATCGATGCCATATAAATTCTTATTGACTCTGCTTTAAGATATAGCTTAACTTAGTGGAAAAATGACTGTGAACAAAGGAATCTATCTTAGATGAACTACCCCAACTAATAGGAAACTAGGTGGTTTGTGTATGTGTAGCAAATTTGCCATGAAACCAAGAAACTCCTTTCAGGCTAATGTTCATTCCTTCTTGCTAACCCTGTAAAATACATGGTCCTAGGACAAGGAACCATTTTACACTTTTGTGTTTGCCCAGAACAGGAGTTTGGCTGAAGATTGCTGTTAAGAGAGTGCAAACAATAAGTCCCACAGTTATTACTATCTGTTGAATTTACTCTGAAAACACTGAACTTAGTTGGCACTGTAAGCTCAGAACTTGTAAGAATACAAACTAAGTTGAATTTTGTTGCCAGGAAGTTGGAAAATGAGAGGTTGAGTGCTAGAGAGAAAGTGACCTGGGAAAATGATTATTTTGACTTCTGTTGGACTGAAGATAGAGGGAAACTGCTGTATGTTAGCATGCCCTCAAAAATATCAATAACCCAAAATCTCCTATTTGATGGTACAAAACTTTACACACATCTGATATAAGGCTGTGTGTAAGTGTAAAAGAACCATTGTTGTCTTGGTGTCTTTTAGGCATCTGCTTTTTCAATAACTTCCTGCTGTGCCTGCTGTCATATCAGACCTGACTGATCGTTCAGGTGTCTGGATAATAAAGAAAAGAAATGTAATAGGAAAATCAGCAGTGTCTCTGGCTTCCCTCTAAAGACAGCCTGCTAGGAATCTATTATATGTGCAAAAATGCTTATTGCTTTTTCAGCAATCAACCTAAATGTCTGGGGTGTGACACAGAACAGGTTGAAGAAACTGCACTAGAGTTTCTTAGACCAGCTAAGCATAGGGGCTTTGTAAATAATTTGTATTTACCCAAAACTTCTTAGAATCTTCTTTCTAAATCAATTTGAGAATTATCTGCATTAGCTCTTTTCAGTCTAATTGAAAGCTTTTAAAATTTTCAGTACTCAATCTGAAAACTTACCTGCAACATATAGACCAAGAACAGAAAAAATACCTTTTGGCTTGTACATCTAAAAAAACCCTATTTGAATAGTTGAAGTGAAAGGTGAGTCACAAGCCAGGAGTTTTAGGAAGAAAGGCTCTTTCAGTTTTTGTCATTGTTGTGGATGTTTTTTTGATAATTCAATAAAAATAGCAATAAGAATTGTTTTCAGATAATAGGAAAAACAGATTTATTGGCATGGAGACATATACTAATTTCTTCTGCTAACTAACTACTGATAGATTTGAGCAAGTTATTGAATGCTCTGAGTCTAGGAAAAATACTATGCACAATTACTTAATTTTACATTAGTAGAAGATTGTGTTTACATGCCTAGTGGAATAGGCATGAAACCAGCTCTACAAAGTTGTTCTTAACTGATGCAGTCTTGCTCAAATCACTGTAATTATTTTAGTTTGTTGAGCAAATCTCCCCTCTTCTGTACTTCACGAGAGCAATGTGAGGGTTAAGTTATCAGCCTCAAGTGTACAGATATTACAGAAGAGGAGGACAGTTAGTCCTCAGTTAGGGCCCAATTAGCCCTGCAATTAGGCAGATGATCTGTCTTGCCACAAAATAGTCTTCAATATTTGCAGAATACTTGTCTGCTATTTCTACCCAAACCATTTTACCAGGTCTATCTAACCTCATAAACCTTTCAGCCAAAAGAACCAAACACTTGTTTTCCCCTATCTAGTCTGCTTTTTCTTTGCATTTTGGCTTTTTATTTTTTTTTTTCCTACAGAGGAAACTAAGGCTCAAGTCCTCACTCAGATACTTTGTATATCTCTTAAATTCAGTCCCAAACCTCAGGCTCTGCATTTTGTTACCAAACCAATATATATTTTGATCTGCCAGAACATGCATTGTAGCCTAATGAGAGCAAAGTTTTAGTTTAAATGTGCTCCTGCTTAACAAAAAGGTGTGAGCCAATAAAGTAATCTATGAGATTGGTCTACTCTACATGAGATTGGTCTACTTAATCTAATGGCCTTACAATCTCCATCAAACACCAAAACAATACTGAAGATTGCAGGATATAATAGTATGCTGAACATCTTATGATTCACCAAGAATTAATGTCACATTTACGTACAGTGATAGAATCATAGCGTGTTAAGGTTGGAAAAGGCCTCTAAGGTCATCAAGTTCAACTGTTAACCTTGCACTGCCAGGTTTTCTACTAAACCATATCCCTGAGTGCCACACCTGCAGGTTGTATAAACATTTCCAGGGGTTGTGACTGAACCACTTTCCTGGGCAATCTGTTCCAATGTCCAATGACTGTTTCAGTGTAAAAAGTTTTCCTAATATGGAACATAAAACTCCCCTAGTTAAACTTGTGATCATTTCCTCTCATCCTGTCTCTTGTTACTTGGGAGAAGGGAGTACATCCTTCCTCCCCCCTCCGTTGTTGTTGTTGAGAGCAACAAGGTCTCCCCTGAGCCTCTTTTTCTCCAGGCTGAAGACGCCCAGCTCCCTCAGCTGCTGCTCACAGGACTTGTGCTCCAGACCCTTCCCCAGCTCCATTGTCCTCCTCTGGACTTGTTTCAGCTTCTTAATGTCTCTCTCAGCGAGGGCCCCAAAACCAAACACAGGATTCCATGTACAACTTCACCAGAATATGCAGGGATTTTATCTGTAGAGAAGCTTCAGGGCATAGCTTTCTCCAAGACTTACCTCAAGATATCATTCTGAACCACAAGATGTTTTGTTCAGTCAGATCAGATTAGACTAAACAGCATCCAATTACTGTGTTTTACCTTTTCTAGTTGTATGATGAGTCACAATAAAATTGTTGCTTCATGCAATGTTTTTTTTAATGCAAAAAAATCAAGAAGTTAATGATCTTCATTGAAAAACTGAATGTTTATCTTTAGCATTGTTTGACAGAAACGGTGCCATAATATCCATTAGTGGGCCTTCTCAGGAGAGCTATTAGAGAAGGAACTACTCTTACAATGTTTCTTAAACCTCTTTTATCTGTTTATTTTCTAAGTGTTCCCCAGCTTTAAGTATGACGGCTGATTCCTGCAGCTTGCGGCAAGAAAATTTCTTAAACTGATGCCAGTATTTAGCATTTTAACAAGCTTGCATAAAACCCAACATTACCATATTTGATTTATATAATTTGGCATTATCAATCAAAACCATGTCAACAAACACTGAAAAAACTGAAAACTTTATCATTTAAGATAATATGCTTTTATGTTTATTCCAATTTAACGAATAAGATCACTTTAGTTTTTTGAAGGTTATCAATATTTCAAAAACATTTAATTTATTAATATTGAGTTAAATTTCTCCACCCTTCTTTTTTCTGATTGAATTTTGAAGAACTAAATTATCTCCCATGACAATACCATGTTTTCAAAAATTATGGATCCTGTGTCTGATAAAAACCCAGAAATATCTAATTCCCACAAGGATCCTAAATTCTCTATGTGAAGATTTTGTCTCTACCTTTAGATATCTATTCAAGTGAATGATTTTTCCTACACATGAGAACTCCTGGCTATTTTTTTTCAAAATTAGTCTCTGACTTATGGCATACATATGGAAAAGCTATGAAAAAAGCCTGTCATTAGATAATACTGCTCTTTAGCCAGCCTCCCTTCTGTTTTCTGTGGAGCCATTCAAATGTGATATTAATCATGTAAGTACCTTTGTGTCTACAAAGGTAGACAGTTCGTTGCTGTAAATACATGTTAATGTCATTCTTGGTTGGTGACCTTTCAGTTACCATGAAGATAAATAAAATGTCTGAAAATCTTTCTGTGGAGTCCTTGTATTATATGAACTGCACAGCCACAATTATATCTTTAGTGCATATTTTTAGCATTACGAAGTGCATTGTAATTGTTAACACTAATGTCTTACTGCAGAGTGACTTGACTTTATGAAAATAAACCAAAGGCAAATCTCAGTTTTACGTGAAATGGAGATTGATGGTTTTGAAGAGGAAGACATTGCAAAGCTTTTGTAGTTTTGTACTAAGTTGCAGTGAATTAGCTGGAACTCTATGCTTTGTGGTTTTCATCATGAAAGATGAAAATGTGAGAGACATTGACTCACTCCATCTTTGCGTGAGGCAGTTTTCTTCTGACCTGTTCATAGTTCTGGGCATATATTACGCAAGTATATTTCACCATTTCACCACTTGAAAATAGTAGAACTTTATACTAAGCTTTAGTTTCCTTTTGTTTACAGGAAAGTTTATATACGCAGAAATAAAGACTCA
The DNA here is from genome assembly GCA_013397915.1 of Daphoenositta chrysoptera. Lineage (NCBI taxonomy): Eukaryota > Metazoa > Chordata > Aves > Passeriformes > Daphoenositta > Daphoenositta chrysoptera. The sequence continues at coordinate 271,418 of VZRO01003417.1, forward strand.
TCCACTTGGGAAGTTCCTTCAAACACTAGGGTCTTGTACGTTACCAAGGTCTCAAGCTTTTAATAGAATATTTTCAGAAGTTTTCCCTATATCCTGTGATTTTTTTTGTTTGGATTTTTTTTATATAAATCTCATTGTTAGGGGCTTTTTTGGTTTGTTTGTTTTTTGTTTGTTTGTTTGTTTTGGGTTTTTGTAAACTAAACATTTAAAAGGGTAAATATTACAGCTAAATTTTACTCTTATCAGCTTCCAGATTTTATTAGAGAAGTTCTCTTCACAAAAAGATTAGGCCCAAACTTAGCCTACAAATATATACTTAAAGTGTTGGGTCATCTTTACTAAAGGTAATGGGAATATTTACATACTTGCGTAAGAACGAAGAAAAATTCCATGCTGTTTTGAATTGTAGAAGAGGCAATATAGGCACAATCAACCCCATATATTGTCTTTGGGTGTAAAGGTGGCTATGTTTGTACTTAACACACAGACTATTTCAATATTAGTATTATTTTAAGCTTGCATCATTTTAATGAAACCTTTACAGCATTGTACAGCCCACTTCTTGAGCCTGTCCATGTCCCTCTGGATGGCATAACATCCTTCAGGTGTGTCAACAGCACCACTCAGCTTGGTGTCATCTGCAAATTTTTTGACAGTGCACTTGATCTCTTCATCTATGTCATTAAGAAGATATTAAATACTGGTCTCAATACAGACCCCCAGGGGACATCACTTATCACTGATGTCTACAGGGACTCAGCCCAATCAACGAAGTTGTGTTTGAAATTGTAATTTTATGACTGGAATGACAGACTGAATTATTTTTACATTTTTAACTTTTGTTTTTACATTTCCATCTAGCTATTCAGTAATTTTTAATAATCTCCTAAACATGAGTCACTTAGCCTTATTCTGCCCCCATATGAAGAGTGACTTTAAAGAGAAGCTGAACACAGATGTGGTCACCTTACTGTAGAAGGGGAATGCAGAAGTAAGATTGACCTAAGACTTAAATGTGTGGTTTAAATATCAGTAAAAAACATTTTCAGACATATATATTGATTAAATATTAATAGCTTTCTCAAAAGTCTATGTTCTTCCTTATGAGTCAGACCTTTGAGAAATGTAATTTTCTAACCTGAAACAGCAGTTACCCGCTTTAATTTTCAACTATACATAGTTTAGGTAAGCTAAAACTGAGACTTATGGCTTCATCGTAACTTTTGCAGACAAAGACGTGAAATTCAGTATTTTGAAAATGGTACCACATTGGTAAATATATGTCAAGAGCCACAACTCAATGTCTTTTCTAAGCTTATAATACAGCCTTAAACCACTCATTTCCTCTTTTCTTACAATGAAACTCCAGAATTGGAAGGCATGTTATGAAGTATGGTCATGTTTTGCACAAATAAAACAATATGTGACTAGAGGAAAATGATTAGGAGGAAAAAGAAGCCATACGGCAGCTGCAGTGGCTGATGTGTTGATATACATACTAAATGAGGGGCAGCATATGGCACAGGTTGGGCTGCTTTTATGATATGTAGAAGTACTTTATTCCCTAGCTCTTTTTTTTTTTCCCAAAACAAATTGAAAATCCAAAGCTTAATGAACAGCATTACCTTTTTGCCATAAAGGAAATTTCTTGAATGGGAGTTTAAGTAAAACTGAAAAGCTGTAACAGTTGTTTATTGTTATAAAATAACTTGCTCAACTCCTCTAATTCAATGTGTCATATGAATTGTGGTTAAATAACCATAGCTTATTTTGAAACACAAATTAATTATCTATTACAAGCATGCTATTGCTTATCTCTTTCAAAGTCTCATTAGTATGCAAATGACTCTAATTAGGTCACTGTCAGACAATATTTGTGTAGAGTCACTTTCCAAGGTTTTATATAATGGTTTTGGTTCCTAAATATTCATAAACAGTGCTCCTAAAATCAGCTTTACTTAATAGGGATCATTCTGAAAGTCTCATTAGTTCAGTGGAATTAATCTCAGATGGCAAAGAAGAAAAAAAATTATTTTCTTTTTTTTTCCAGAAGATGATATCTTCCAATTTCCACACACAGTATTAACAGATTAGAGAAACAGCATTATATTTTTAATAGGAATTAAATTTCAAAAGTCTTGTCATAAAAACTGGATATGTTGTCTTTGATCTCTTGCTTTGCCTTGATAAAGAGGTGAACACAAAATATGGAAAACTTTGTGAGTCATGAAGAAAGTCTGATGCACTGAAAAATAGGTACTGCAGAATTAGCATGTGCAGTTGTAAATATGTACTTATTCATTGCTTTCATGTGTAAAACTTTTAGCATATGGCACTTTGGTGACTTTTAAAAAACTTGTACAAAGACAAGGAGACAGAATACAAAACCTTTATGAATCAAAGAAAATTACCCCAAGAAAATAGACTTTTGAAAGTTAAAACTTTGTGATAATACCTTGCAAAAATAGAAAGCAGACGTTTTTCCTGTCCTTCAGGAAAGGAAGGGGAGAAGGCATGGGGAAGAGAGAGAATGAGTTTTTTTATGGGTCAGTCTCTGGATATGCCATGAATTAGAATAAAATAAAAATTATTTTAGAAAAATTTCAAGTGAAAGAGAATTTTTCACCATCTGTAGAATTTCATTTTAATGGTCTACTTATATGCATCATAGCTATTTTTTAAACTGATAGAATGGATATCTTGATAGCAGAATTTTTATTTAAAGGAAGTGAGAAACTCTGCTGGTTTTGGCTGGGGTAGAGTAATCTTCTTCACAGTGGCTGGTGTGGGACTGTGTGTTTTGGATTTGTGCTGAACACAGAGGTGATAATAAAGAGATGTTTTTGTTATTGTTAGGCAGGGCTTGCACTGAGCCAAGGCCCTTTCTGCTTTTCCTACTGCCACACTGGCAAGGAAACTGGGGGTGGAAGGGAGGTTGGGAGGAGACACAGCCAGGACAGCTGACCCCAGCTGGCCAAAGGGATACTCCAGACCAGATGGCATCATGGTCAGTATATAAATTCTGGGTAAGAAGGAGGAAGGGAGGGACGTTTAGAGGGATAGCATTTGTCTTCCCAAGTCATTGCTATGTATGATGGGGCCCTGTTTTCCTGGAGATGGCAGAACACCTGTCTGTCCATGGGAAGCAGTGAATTCATTCCCTGTTTTTCTTTGCTCGTGTGAGGCTTTTGCTTTCCCTGTTAAACTGCCCTTATCTCAACTCTTGAGTTTTCTAGTTTTTACTCTTCCAAATCTCTACCCAATCCTGATGGTGAGGGAATGAGTGAGCGGCTGTGTGGAGCTTGGTTGCTGGCTGGGGTGAAACAGCAACAACAAAAAAGAAATAATAACAGTAAATTCACTGCTACTATGTGAAACCTAATTAAATATCTTATTTCAGGTTAGTTCTCCAAATATTTTGGATTCAGTATCACCTGGAAACAAAATCCTTTTTCCTATAAAATATATGGACAGTCTCTACCATCCCTACAGAGTTCACAACGGGATTAAGTTCACAGATAGAGAATTTGTATTGAAATAGTACAGTGGTGTACTTCACTTAATTTTTAAGACAATTTGAAAAAACTTAGTTAAAATTACCTTTGATGCTAAGTGCCATGGTAAAAAAAAAGTATAAAATACTCTTTGAAAGTGATTACTTTTTCCATAGAAAGTTGCAAAACCATAAATGTAAGTTATTGAAAGATCTTGCAGTGTTAATCATAATATTTGTAATTTAGATACTATAGTAAAGAAATCACAAGATAGTTCCAGCTGTGTCATAATTTGCATGATAATTTCTTGTTTCTCTGTAATTTAATTTTCATTTTCTTTTTATGCATAGGTAGATAAAGAAAACCTTCAGCATCTTCCTGATAAGCAGCTGGGTGGTTTCAGCCACCCTGAACAATCTGTCATTCCTCACTTTCCATAAGCCTCAGGGTTTATGCCAGAGGAGCGTTCATACTGAAAACCTAACGAAATTCAACCTGGCAGAAGGAGGCTGCAGTTAAGCTGGTCAGTAAAGGCCAGGGGCTGACCAAACCCAGCAGTAAGGAAGTGTCGGAATGACACGGGGGTGAGAGGCAGCCTTTATCAACATCACGTGGAGAGAAACACACATCAACAATTAGCTGTCTTATTAGATGACATTAGGTGACATGTCAAACGTCACTTAACAGCCCAGGTAAAAGTATTTCACCTTTGAAATGTTTGATAAGATGGTAGGAAGTCCTGGAAATCATTATTTACTGCTTTACTCTGCAGCCTTCTGCTGATTGTTAAGCACAATGAAACTGTTCTGCGTAGCTTGTTCACAGTGATGTAGCTGTGAAGGGTCATCGCTGTCTCTCTCTCTCTTACCTAAATAGTACTTTGGTGTTTCTCCAGGAGATGGATCTGCCCCTCTGAAAATAAAACCAGTTTTTAGACAGCTGAGAATTGAGCAATGCTGCATTAGTGCCTCATTGCTAAAACAAATAGAGTTTGGACACTGTGAATTAAGTCTGTCATTGAAGTTAGGATTCCAAAGGGAAAAGCTTAGAGGATTAACACAGAAAGAAATTTAATCTTAAAACCCTTCTTGAAATCTTACATCAAGTCCCAGAAGACACAATGAAAGATAGGGGCAAAGGAACCATGAAGGAAATGTGGACAACAGAACTACTTTATTTCACTGTTTGGGTTTTTTTGTGTGTTTGATTTTTTAAACTATACTTTGCCATTTTTTGTTACTTCTGCCCAGAAAGTGATTACTTTTTAGTATATTACATGTCCATGTACTCTGGGAACCAGCAGCCCTTAATGATGGGTAGCATTTAGAAACATTTATGTGATATTTCTTCAACATGCATAGACAGGATTTTCCCATAAAGAGAAAAACTGACTGCAGGTTTCGTTTGGTCAGTTTGCTAGGCACTTTTGCATTTGTCCATATTGGAAAGATGTTACAATTATATTTTTCTACTGTCGGTGTTTTTACCTGTGTAAAGTCCACACAACAAATAGGTTTCCTGTTACCTCTCATGCTAACACCATAGATGGGGGTCTCCTAGTCATTCATACCACTCATTCAATATTTTGTGTTCTTTTGACATTCCACCTTCTTTGAAATTCTGCTTGGATTATGTGATTTGCTTTCTGAATTCCAATTTTCCTGGAGAGACATTTTAGAAGTCCTACAGTCCTTTTATTTTTTTTAAGGCTAAAAATGTGGAAGTTAGCAGACAATTGCGTCGTGGAAAGATATAAGAAAACTTTGCATCATAGTAGTCTTCATACAAGAACTCATTTCAAATTAGAACAGATTTAACCTTTTTTTTTTTTTTTCATTTCTTTTCTTTTTCCATGTTAGCATCTATTTTAGTCTGTGTTCCAGTCTAAACAGTCTAAGTATTATTGTGGGAATGAACAGTCATCTATCTAGCTGCCTATGTTTAGGACTAAAATGGGATTTGGAAAGATTATTAATCATTATTATAAATACAAGCAATTAAGTTGGGAGATTTTCAAAGTTAAACAACACCCCATTTTGGCATGGCATGAAACTATGAAGTATTTCTGTCTTTCATCTGAATGAAATGAGTCTATAATCAGAAATCTCATTCCATACTTGCAGTGTTGATTACAAAAATAAATTTTTATGCCTGAATTGCCTTCCTCTCTTTCATCCTTTCTTTGCTCCTGTCATTCCTCCTCCCTTCCCCCTTGTTTCCTTCTTGAGGCACTTACACAGAACATAATAATTCTAGACTGGGAGTTGTGAAAAAACTTTAGGAGTGATGAAATGTTTTCCAGTTCTACCTAAATGACATTTTAATGCAACATTCTCATTTATTAAAAGAAGTAGTTTGAAGACACAGTCCAATACCTACTGAATCATACATTTGCAAACTAAGAGGTTTAGATGCTGAGTTTGAAAGGTTCAGGATTCACACCTGCTTTCTCGGACATTTCAGTGATACCCAGCATTATAATATTACTTCTTGTAGAAGTGGTGATATTGTGGACTTTACTATTTATTAGTAGTTACTTTATGTTTGCTGCTTCTATTGAAAATCAATTGTTAGATGTTTTCTTACAGAAAATATATTCCATATGAGAATTCTTTCAAAATTCACAGAGCACCCTAATTTTATTTCCATTACATTTTTTTTTTTCATAGAATTTCAACATTTACTTAGAGTGTATTAACTTAAATTGTTAATGCTAAATCAGGACAAAGTGTGACTCATTTTACATTTCACTTGAAAATTACTCCTGAGGGAAGACAGAGAAGGAAGAGTATATGAGTAAGTAGAAATAAGAAAATATATTTAAGGGTGTAGCAAAGTCTTTACAAAGTCTGTGACCCTAATTAGAAATGCCCTCTAATATGATTTAAATATTAGGAAATAATAATAAAATTACAAATTTACAGGTTTTTTTTTTTTGTTTTTTTTTTTTTTTTTTTTTTTTCCCTTTAATGCCTAGGTTTTATACCTTTTAGAAAAAAAATATACTATTAAGCAAGTAGGTAAGCCCTGTATACTGACAGTGCAAAGAAATTTTCATGTTCATAATACATGATTGATCCAGTCTCAAGAAAGATTAGGGTGATGTTCTCAATTTTGGCTCTTGGAACAGCTCTGTCTCTGCTTCTTGCACATTCTTCTGTCACTTTTTGCTCACAGGCTCTAAAGAGCTGCACTACAACTCTTTATTCACTGTGCTTGGACAAAAAACCCTCTTTATATTTCAGGGCACAGAGGACAGTTTTTTAGTCAAAAATACTCAGTAGATATTACTTCTAATCATAGAAAGATAGTATTATTTAATATTTGCAATATGTAGTAAATATTCTTGTAGACTGGTTTTTTTTAAATAAAATAATTTAGTTTAAAATAATCAAGATTTATTCAATATGACTAATGTAAAGACTGCTATGCAGCTATAGACTTGTTTCTGCATTTGATACAAGAATTCTCATTCCCCTAAAATTTAATTGCAAGAACATTTTAATCCCTGTGGCTAATTGACTTATCTGTTCCAACTGCCCTACTTGTTCTTTCAAGAATAAATAAATCTTCCCACTTTCCCTCTCTCTGCAAACCACAGTGCTATATACTTGCCTGCCTATTTTGTGCTAGATAATGACCTCACCAAGAGGCTTTTGAAACTCTCCATTGTTCATATGTGTTACGCAGATCCCATGTGTCAATATCAGGCATTACTTACATTAACTTGCTGCCTGTCCATTAGATGTTTAGCTCAGAGCTGTTGCTCAACCAAAGCCAGGCTTAGAAACACCTTATATGAGCAAGAGGAGAAAAGACAAGGAAATATGGGCCATTTCACTTTCAGAAAAGGTTTTTACCGATGCAAATTAAATCACCACAAAGATCTTAGCTGTTGAGAAAAATATATGCTCCAGTAGGTATTAATATCTGGAAAACATCCCCATGAATATGAAAAGCAGCGGAAATTGCTTGTAAGTGGCAAAAAGTAACAGCTACATTTTGTATATTAGTCATGGAAATATTTTTGTAGTTTTTGTAAGCAATTATATTGTGATTTTAATTGTTTTATACTTAAATTCATTCTGAAAGAAAGCATGTTTATCTAAAATTGCTGCTTCATGTGGAGTATGACAGTGTGATGAGGTCTACAAGTGCACAATAAAGACTACCTCATTTTAGAATAGAATATGAACCTAAATTTTAGTTACCTCTTGAGAGACTGACTGCTTGAATTTAACTGCTTGTCAGTGAAGGCCAGTGGAAGCCACACAAAGCCTCCAGCAGGAGACAGTGTCTGTAAATGAGGTCTTTCTTTGGGAGAGCAAGGTTAGGAGCATTTTGGTTTGGCTTGCTCTGACTACCTATTACAAAGGATGGCTTGTGCTCAGTATTCATCATCACGCCTGCTCTCTTCACCAGCAAAAAGTGCTTGGCTTCTCTGGGCTTGGCTTGGAAGACTGCTCTCCATTCTCTTCCCTTGCCTGCTTAGCTTGGACTCAGAAATGCTGCCTGGAAAAGCCATTTTGGGGGTGTTATGAAAGAGAAGGAGAAAAATGCCTTTTTGAATAGCATATTTTAGCTGATAATGGAGCGTCAACACCTAGCTTGATACAAGAGCTAAACAAAGCAACATACAATACTCACATTCCTACAGCATCCAATATTTCATAAAATGGAGACTGGGAAAAAAAACCAAAAACTTAATACTTCAGACTATCCAGGGCTTTTATTTGGAATTATTTTACTTTTGTGTGTGATACTAAATGCTTTACCTTCATAGCAGTGCTTTGAGCTTCATGGAAGAGGACTCTCAAAGAGAACTATAAAAATCTCTCAAAATTAGAGATAATTTTTCAGTACATAAAAATGTCACAACATTACAGTTCATTATCTCTAGTCCTCTAGGACTAGAAGTGAGAACTAGCTCCTATTTGAAAAGTGTTTTTCCTTCTACAGTGAAATTGCTCCCCATAGGTAGGAAAATGTAAAAGGACTTTTTGAATATACTGTACCCATATTTTTGTATGACATTTGAAACAAACAACCAAACAGTAGTAAAATGTATGCATATTTAACATCAAAACAAATTATGGGTTGGAGTGATCTGCTTCTGTATAAAGTATCATGAACTCCACCATTTCTATTTTGTTGTCTTTTACAGACAGTTTGCAGTCTTGCAACAATACACAATTACACACGGAGCAGTGTAGAAATCAGCGCTAGTGTCAACACAGGAGATTTTAGGATTTGATCAGGATTTTGTGGAAGTCAAGAGATTTTATTCTGGAAAAAAGGAAGATAAGTATTTCATAGCTAAAACACAGCTTAGAAAAAAACCCTGTTGGAAATGGCTTTCTGTTGCCAGAAGAAAAAAGACAACTAAATTATGGATGTAGAGGGAAGTAAAAGCAAATGATTCAAAATAAGAAAAATAATTAGATAAAGCTAAATGTTAGGTAAAATAAACTGAGGATGGGTTCTATTTCCCCAAGGAATAAAATCTCAGTGATAATTAATGAATACATTCAAATCAAGTGTACATGGTAGGGATATCTAAATTATCAATTAATTCTTCAATAGCCGTAAAAGGAATCAGTGATTTAATAGGCATTTTCTGTCACCCATTTTTACACTATGAAAAGTCACTTTAGTAATGGAACCATTTTGCATCACAAAATAACCTTTATCTTACTTTATTTTTCAGTGGTTACTGGAGGAAACAGTCTTTGCGGTCTGTTAGGAGGGTTGATGGCATGTGCATGTGGTAGTCATACTCATCTCATGACTTACCAAAATGATATTAAATATCAAAACTCACATTACATGTTTGACTGTCTTTTCTATTCCACCACTTCACCTCCTGCCTTTTATGGTTGCCTTGATATTTCTGAAGGCTTTTTATTGAAGATGTGGTTTCATACTATTTGCTTCTTGCTCTTTTTTTATCCAGCTGGCCTTTGGAAGGGGGCCCTCCCACTGAACATGGAAACTGAACCATCTGGCTGAGAAAAGGCAAAGACTTTTGATCTCTAACAGAAAACACTGAACCTATAAAACCAATCAAAACCAAAGAACCAACGAAAAAAAAAGTACCATTGTAGACTTAAATATTAACCATTAATTATGCAGTAATAATAGTAGCCATAGTTGACAAAATAACAGTATATACACCAGTTCATATAGATAAGAGAATGAAACCAGCATTCAAATTCAATAATCCAGAATACTCAGAGAAACATAGAATTTGGTTTGGTTTGGAAGGGCCCTTAAAGATCTTCTAGTTTAAAAGCCCTTGCAAAGGGCAGGGACACCTTCCACTATGATCCATGATTAATTAAAATAAATATTAAAAAGTAATCTCTGCTATTTTCCATAAAGATTTGTTATGAGATGGTTTTAAATTCTTGTATTGTAACTAAAATTTTTATTTTTAAAGTTTTCAATAGAATTATGGAGAGACTAGTTTTAATAAGTTTACATTTTGGGACAGATTTATTACTAAAGAAAGAGTAAAAGTTTGTATAAATAAAGTTCATTTTAAGAAGTACATATCATTAAGAAATATGGTTTTGAATTAGTAAAGTACAAGAGGTAGGTAATCTTAATGTTATATTTCATAAAACTTCTAGGCTTCATGTGTATAACTACAGATATTTGATATGTAATTTAGAATGTGAATATATACAAATATTTACAAGTAAAGACAGTAGGGCCAGATGAGCTGTTAACTCAGAAATAAACTTCTGTCTGTTTTCCTTGCCTTCTATGTTTTGTATAAAACTTTAGTGGTTTTTTTTTTTTTCAATAATTTCAAATAATATCTTAATTGTATATTTCTACTTTCATAATATTTTTATTGATAGGTTTTTGATCATTTCAGTATGCTACACTCTGGATAAGTTGTTTTTTAAGTTGAAGGAAGGAATTCCCAATTAATTAGCCACTGCATTTTTTCAGTGAAAGTTTATTACTCTTTTGGTTTTTAAAAATGAAAAGGACATAAATCTGATTCAGGGAATCAAATCTCTCACTCCTTTACAGTGTATATGTAGATGTGAGGACCATCTGCACACTAAGTCTGCCCTGTTTTTTAGTGGTAAATCCTACTTCTGCTGTCACAGAATTCTCTAGGAGTTTAATGGACCACGTTAAGGAGGAGAAAAGTTGTATTATTTCAACAGGACCTATTATTCAAGGATTATCTGCAAGTACTTGGGTGTGCTGATCGCTTCATTTGTCATTACTTTTCACAAATACTGTCCATAGGCTCTACTGTCTGAAGTCTCTTTGCAATTCTTTTGCTATCCATTAAGCTTTACTAGACTCTGCAGGGTTATACTTTACCTGTGCAAATCTGCAAATTACTTTTCTTACCCCATGACTCCTGTAAAGGAGTTGTTATATTTCACCCTTTGACAAGTATTTCTATTCTGTTCATGCAAATAGATACAGAAAGTTGTGTGGAAGTTTTAAAGAAAATTTATGAAAGCCTGAGAAACATGACCATTTAAGTGAATCAGCTGATGGTTGGCTGGTTTTAAAGGTGACTCTACATATTTATTGCAAATTTTACAGACATAGAATATAAACTATCAACCCAATGTATAAACATGATAAATCTTTCCACTTGAACATGTGTCTCTCACCACAGCGATATGGTTAGCTAAAGTGGTGGTGCCTCCTTCCTGTGACAGAGTAATCAGAGCTGAACTAATTTAAACAAATTTGACCTTGAAAAATATAAAGCTCATTTATTCTAGGGAGTGAATGAAGCATATTTAGTTTAAGTTAGTTGACAGATGCATATAGATTATCTTCAGAGGCAGAAATGCTGGTTGTGCTGAAGTCAGTGTAAAATTCAGGGACTTAAACGGAGCCAGGATTTTGTCCAAAGTGTTGTAAGCAACTGGTCTGGTGACACGCAGCTCTGTGATGCACTTGTGAAGATTTGCAAGTGTGTTTGATTTCAGTTGCCCTTGTAGCACCACAGATAATCTGTCATCTACTCAGTTAACATTCCTTTGATAAACAGTTTCTACAGCAATTATTATAAAGGACTGTCTTCTTTGACATGGAGGAGAATAGTGCTCAAAGTATACTTTGATAGCTAATTAGACACCTTTTTTTTTTTTCTCCAAGATGTATTTGTCCTTCCTTGTCTCAAAAGAACTAAAAAGCATTCCAGCACCGCAGAAAATAACAGGGAGATATGATTCAGTTTTTCTTGTCAACCTACAATTTTTACTGATGGGCATATTGTCCTGGGGTTTCTTTAATGTGTGACGTAACAGCAAAATATATTTTAGCAGTAATTTCTAACTGAGAACAAGATTCTGCTGTGTCTGACATCCAGCCAGCCATGAAGAGAGCTAAATACAGTGGCTGCCCTGGAGAGAATCCAGCAGCCACCCCACATGAGAGCAGTATATAACAGATGGGACTAGGATGAGTGATTTAATTAGAATATTTTAATAGAAGAATGGAGAAACATTACACAGCTCTATCAGTTAGTGAAAAACTCCATTAAATTCCCCAAATTAATTGTTCCATAGGGAGAACATGTCAAATAAAGCATATCTCACTGTAATCTCCTTTTTCCCTCTTTCTTTCTCTCCACCTCCCCATCCCCCACATGTTTTTCGTGGGGATTTTTTTGCTCATTTGGGGAAATTCCAGCTGATCATCATGGATTTGAATCTGGTACATTCCACTTACAACACACCTAAACCTCTAAAGGAGAAATAAACATTTGGATATACTTAAATATTTATCTATATCTATTAAATAAAATGCTGAATGGCTTAAGTAATTTGATTTTTTCTGATACTTTCAGTTCTACAGATTTTTTTATTATAGAAGTAATCTTTCCTAATCATAACATCAGGAAAAAAAAAATCTTACATGTCAGATATGATGTGACATTTGTCCAAAAGAAAATTCACTTGGAGTTTTTTTGGGTATTTTTTTTATCTTAGTTAATAGAAAATAGGATCATAAGAATTAAATTGATTTTTTAAACTTTTTTTTTGGAAGAAATATATTAAAATAATTTAATGTAAATCCTTGCAAATCTCCCAGTAACAACTCATTATATTGTCACAGGACAGAGAATTCTTTAAAATATCTTTCCAGTTCTTAATAGAATCTGTATTAAATAATTTTAGCCAGATAATAATTTCATTTGGGGGTTTGAAAAAAAATGTTATATATTCGGAATAAAGGAAGCCTACTCATGCTAATGAAAGAATGACGTACCATAAAGCTTAGCAACACAATGCTTAATGATAATTCAGTTGTTGGAATAATGGAATCTATATCAATTAAGCATGACAGAATCTCCTGTTCAGTAATTGTTCAAGTGCTAAGAAGAACAAATAGTCTAGCTAAGAGCACAAGAGGAGAATCTCAGTATTATTTTATAGGACCTTCCTATTAAATCAAATTATAAAGGGTCAGTAACAACTTTGAAGAACATTTAAAGAAGACAAACAGAATACTTAATAATAATCATCATTATAGTCCAAAGTGGGGACAGGGCTCTTTTTATGTAAAGAAAAGGTTGACTTGCTGAAAATGATTAGTCACCACAGATCATCTTTCCAACTGAAAATGAGGATGTTATATTCCTTGAATGTCAAATTTAGCAAATCAAGATTTTTTTAAAGAAAATAAGAATGATGTGGGCTTTTTTTGCATATGTTACAGTCATTTTAATTTTCATGATGATTTCCTAGGAGATTTTTATATTAGAATTTAATTCCACAGTTTTGTAGCTTTTTAGTCTTTATTACTCTTAGCCCTCAAGAATGGTACCTAACAAAAGCACATATGGTCACTTCCCATTCAGACGTAGCTCATAACTGACCTTGAGTTTGTTTTTTTTATTGAGTATTTGGAAGCTTACTTATTACAAATAAAAAACCCACCCCAAAATAAATAAAAAGGAAAAGACACACATTTCTTCCTATTATGTGGCCTGTAAATTTGAGCTCCTACATTTTTCATTGCTGAGCGATTCAATGTGACATATCCTAGTTTCCTTTCTTGTCTCTGTAGTTACTATTTCAGCAGCAGCCCTGATCAGGATCCTGCAGACCTTAAAACCATCACCTCTGCCATGTCATTCTGACATTGCCAGTGTCCTAATAAAGAAATTATTGTAACATGGAGAATGCAATTATGGTACAATACAATGCCTCGGTCAGAACAACAGTTCAGGTTAGAATTCACAACTTCTTAGGCATCACTAAGTCCAAGTTGTTCCTTAAGTTTAAGTTCCTTAAATTCCAAGTTGTTCCTTCTCTTAAATTTGTGAAAGAATTTACTTTGTCCTAATTATATATTAGTAACACCATGTTCTGTTTTTTCTTGCACGTACCCAAGCTCAGCAACACTGCTGTGATTGCAATAAGGTTGCTTGTCAAATTTGATAAAACCACTGAACATAGGTCCTTTACTTCTTTGGGGTATATTCTTCTTGGGAAAGATAATTTTCTTTTATATGTCTATGACTTTAGAATGAATCCATTGCTGCCTGCCCGCTACTGGACTTGGAAGGCCAACATTGCTCACAGCTCAAGGAGAATAGGAGGAAACCTGAATGTTAAGTATAAGATAAATGAGTTGACCTTCAGAAAATTTGGTAGTGATTGTTACTGAGATCAAGTAAAATGGGCTTATGAAGAACTGTCAAACATAAAGTGGGTGAGAAATGATAACATGTAGGGTGACATTGGTTGACCAACAACATTTTGCTCGGAGTTAATTTTTGATTACCCCTTCAACATCATCTTTTCTTATAGTATGTAGAAATATTATAAAGCTAAATTGTACAGAATAATCAATGACAGACATATTTCATTGCAGACTTGAAACTACAGAAAATACGTTATTAAGAATATGCATATGAAGACTTCTACAAACTCCTAGACTACCTATTGTGTAGATAATTTTCCTTCACTGCATTTCCATCACTTCGGAATCCCACAGTTTGGAGGAAAAAAAAAGAAAATATTTAATGGGAGAAACAAAGAGGAAGGAGTAAAGGGACAGGTTTTTTTTTGTTTGGTTTGGTTTGGGGGGATTTTAATGTCTCTAGAGAATGACTAGGGTCACAACTGTGATTACAGATTTTGGGAATATTTTTATATACTTGAAATCATATATTTATGATGAAAAATAATATTATTTTTTAGGATTCAAAATTAAAGTAACATTTCATTTAACTGAGAAATGAAACAATATATACTTTATGAATCATAAGCAGAGATTGAGGTTTTCTTTTAACTCCTAACAATTGGCTGTAATTTCTGTGATTTTTCAGTTGTTGCTCTTATTCTGATAAACAAAAACTAGGAAGAAATATAAAAAATGTAATTAGAGTTTTGCACAAGTTGTACAAAATGCCTGTTATTTTTAAAACAAAATAAGACAAGTATTTAATATCTATTTCAGAACTATCTTTATATGGAATATATAAGTGAACCTACACTAAATATTCCAACTATCTCTTATAAATACAAAAATCAATTACTGATAAGCAGGAACATATGTTGGATGGAACCTTCAAAACATTAAATACTGAAGTTTGATATTTGATATTAGCATAGGATCACAGGATCATTCACATGTGAATGAACTTTGAGATGTCCTCAGTCCAAACTTGTGTACAAACATTATCAGCTGTGAGATCAAACCAGGTTGCTCTGGGGTTTTTTGAAACATGTTATGAGAAATTTGGGAACGGAGATTACTCAACCTCTCTAGGCAAATCTGTTCCACTGCCTGACTTTCCTCATGGTGGTAAAACTCTCTTCAGATCATGTCCATTGTCTTTTCTCATCCCACTTGCCCCAGTTCATGCTCCATTGTGAGAGGCACGGCTCTGTTCTTTTTCAGAGCCTCTTAGGTGCTCCTGAAGCCATTTCTCCTCCTGGTTGGACAAGTCCCTCTTTCAGTCTTCATGGATCTCAGAATAATTTTCTCTGACTATCTTAAGAAGATAAAATTTGCTAAGGGAAAACATCTCTTAATGAAAAGCTTAGTTTAAAAAATTCACATGATCCTGGAAAATATATAAATGGTAAGGTGTCCTGTGAAACAGCCTATGTATGCTGATCAAAGTTTTAAATAAGATATATAAATTTAGCAAAATCTATGCATGTAGTGTAAACCTCTCTTAGTACAGAATGATCTATTACCAGGGAGAAGGGAGAATTGTTGTTAATCTTGCAGATTGCTCTTCCAACACATGGATATTCTGTTACTCTGAGTCTCACTCCATACTCAACTTCTGATGGAGGTGAGGTTTAGGCTTGAACCCAGGTTATTTATTACTCAGCATGATTTAAATTTTTTTAACAAGTGTAAAAAAAGGCATGCAGGTCTACCTTAAGTGCACTATACTGAGCAGCAGTGAAGATAGGTAAACAGAAGACAAGAGAGAATATTAACTGGCTTACTCAAATTTTCAGCAGTCTCCTTACTGCTCTGCACAATTATTGAGAAAAGTAGATGACAATCTGATTTCTAACATTTGGCAATTGGAGGGCTCATAGCTTTGTTCTCGGCTTCCATGCCATATAGAAAAATAAATCGGTGAAGACCTGTTTCTCTAATACGGAATTTGCTGAATGTCATATACTTTCTTTTGCTTTTTTTTGAGATTGATTGTTCATTTATGCACACTATTTCTTAACTGGCAGTAAATTCAATGGCAGGATATGTCCAAGTGTGTTTAGTCTGAGGCACTGGAAGAAGTTCAAGACCACAGTATCATATAAAAATCTTTCCGTGTCTTCTATTAATCAAAAGACAAATAACTTTCTCAGCAATATGTGGCAACGGGAAACACACACATTAGACAATAACTCTCTCACTATCTTTCTTAATTTCTTTGTTAATATACCATTTTAATGCACCAGACACACTTTCTAAGACTGATTACTACATATATCTATACACAGATCACTCCAAGCAAGGCATAACATTTTTTTGCTTCAGTTGTGTCACACAAATTCAATCCATTTCATGCTTTACACATTGCATTGTAAAAGTGTTCAATTTATGAACACTTTAATGCTCAGCCTCCATTTTCAGATCTCAGAATAAATGACAAATGTTTACCTCTTCACAAGAGGGTCAGACAATTCACAATAGGAAAAATCTATATAGTGACCTAACTTAAGATTTAAACTTTTCAAGGGTCATAATGTCCAGTGTGGTCATGGCTGTAGAAGTCTAGAGAAGAAAGGGTTTATTGTGTCTGTGTAGACTGAAGTACTTGCATACTTATAAGTGGGGAATGCAGAGTTATTATAATTAATTAATTTATCTGGTGATTTATAATTTAGCCTTTGTTCTCATTTTGAATTATGCATGAGCCATGACAATTTTGAAAAAAAAAATTGTTTATTTGTAACTTTGCTAATTTTAACCTAGAGTTAGTTCAGTTACTGGTAGCTGCATTTGCCTATCCCTGCTTATGAAGTGGGAAAATAGCTCTGTAGAAAAACTTTCCCAATGTATTTTACTATTACTTTTGTCTAGTATAAGAGGGTTTATTTTGAGAGTGATTTTATACTGTCAGAGCTGTTCAATGAGAATGGAATTATTAACTGACAGAGAAAATCTTGTCATCAAACCATTCAGGGCTTTTCAAATCCCTAGCAAGAAGCAGTTTCCTTCATTATTAGGTATTTTAAATCACAAAAGTGACTTTATATACTATTAATAAAGAACATATTGCCCTTAGTGCATAAAATGAAACATTCCTGACCACCCTGTTGCTTGTTGTATTTCTTATTTGCACTGTGATATCCTGCATTGATGGCTTCTGAAGTCTTTTTTTTTCTTGGTCCACAGAGTTAATAACATTCAACAATAACAGTCAAAAAGTGGGATGTATTTGAAAATCAGATGTACTTTAGTGCTGGTTCATGAGATATTTCTAATTAGAACACTTATTTATTCCATCAGAATAAATACACAAAAATATCAGTGCTTGAAAAGTATGAATTTATGGGTTTATGGAGGCTTTTTGTTTTATTCTTTAATTTTACATCTCAGCTTACACACCTATTCAGCAATATGTTAAAGTCTGGGTTTAAAATTAAATATTTGATAAATCTCACTCACATCAATCCCAAATTTGATGTGCTTTCTCACTAATTATACCTTAGACCTCAAAGCAGTTATGTCAGCTTAACAAGCACTGTGTGACATTATAAGCTGCTAAAATTACTGTAAAACATTTCATTTAAAAATAAGCATTCTCATAATGACTAAAATTACATCCCTGAGCTTTCTCATTTGAATGTTCAGGTAAGTGATGTGAATAGTGAATTGACAATGTTTGGCACTGTTACAAATTGCTAAAGATGGTTCAACAAAGCAAGCCTAGTCACAGAAGACTTGGACAGTACTAAAAAACCAGGCAAAAAATTCTATATGAAATTTAAAGTTCATAAAATATAAACAATCTACACAAGGAAACACTCTTATAATGATGATTTCTAAACCAGTTATTGCTGCTCAGAAAAGAAATTTTGACAACACTGTGAATCCAAGAGGTAATATTAGAAATTACATGGGGAGCAGTAGAAAACAAAGCAGGAAGTTGACTATGCCAATAAGGACTGTGCATTTGTCTTGGGGAAAGAGAGGAAACCAAGGGTGTGAGCTAGTGAAACAGGCAAAGACCATCCAGAGCTTGAGTGTTCTTCCTGTCCCTTCTCTAAATAGAAGTTCAGATGTACTCCTCCAAGTGGCAGGGTGATGGTCTAGAAATTCTGTACTGAAGCACTTCAGCTGTTCTGACATTCTTGTGCATACTGGTGACACAAAATTGATTTTTTTTGATATGAAGGGAAATGTCAACTAAAGTTGCACATCCTTTTAGATTACCTTCTAGAGGAGAGTTTTGGTAGCATATATGTTTTGTTAAAAATCTATGCAGAAAAAGTACTTTCTTTTCTATCAGAGATATTTTCAGATTCCAGTTTGAACAAAGAGCTCTTTTGACTGATCTTTTGGGAAGGAAAGTCCTTTTGCATAAATGCATTGAATTGAAAAACAGGTTGAAAGGACAGATGAGAGGTATACCAGGGATGGGATCAGTCAGACTGGTTTGGATGCATTTCTAGTGATTTTGGGGGCTTTGTCCTGGATCAGAAGCAGACAAAGGTGATGGACCAAGAATCAAAGCATCCATCCCTTTCCTGTTCTCACGGGTCAGTCAAAGGGAGGTCTTAGCCAGATTGTAGCTGGCAAAAAAGTAAAAACGTTCAGCTTATGCTCTAAGCTTGCTTTGATAGTCAGGGTGGTCAAAGCCACTTTTTGTGACATTCAACGGCCACAATACAGCCTGTGAAAAAGTGGCATTCCCCAGGTGATGTGTGGGATAGATGTCTTCAGCAGTTCCCTTTCAGAGCACTCTTCCACCAGTGCCTGAGTCAATCCTTAAAGCTTGCTGTAATTTAGAGCAGTCTTTAGAATGTTGTAATGTTATTCAGGGGAACATCAAAATGATCTTGTTATGTGGTGGGTTTTTTCTTTCCTTATGTACCAGTCTTTCCTCTCCATTTTTAGTTTGTTTCCAAATTAATTTTTTAATGTATTCATTGTATTTTAATAGTCTTTCAGTTAGTGAAAAAGAGAGGAATAGACATGGCTTCCAGCAGTTACAAAAGCTTAATTAGACATGGTGCTGATAAGAAAGTGGATAACAGCACTATGTGGATTTATGTTTTACTTGATATTTTGTTCTAGAGACAGGGTGTTTTGAAAGCATGTCAGAAGAAAGCACTGTGCAAGTGTTGCACTGGAAGAAGGCTAAAGTGCACTGGAATTTTCTTTTATATTTTTAATTACGAGGCTTTTTTTGTTTCTTGCTTTGTTTGTTTGTTTGTTTTCTTTTGGATTTTTGTTTGTTTTTTTTTTTTTTTCCTGTTCCAGAGACTCTGAGATTACTGATTGGTAAACTCAGTGCAGAATATGTCAGTTTCTGGGTTTTTCTGGATGCAAATGACTTTTGTCTATTTGGCTTTGGTGTACTGAGGACAAGTGATACAGTTGCAAATAGAATTAGAACTGCAGTGTATATTTTAAATTAAGAACAGATTGAGGACTCTGACTGCCTTGTCAGAATCATAGACTTTTCTGGTTTTTTTTTTTTCCAGTTTATCACTTTTTTTGAAATATGCTGTTAAATTCTTAGCATCTGTTTCTTTTGCAGCAGCTTGTTACCTTTCCAGTGTTCCAAATATGACATTTATTTTCCCATTTGCAGATTTTGAGGTTTTAAATGGAGGCTTTAGTAGCACCTGAGGAGAACCACTGAAACCAATTTTGTGCCTTATTATATTCTACCTAACTGAACAACAGTGATTTGTGCATTCACTGCAATTAAAGATACCCCCATAATTACAAGTGAATAAATCTTTAGTTTCTCCAGGCCTCTGCTTCTCAGCTGGACAGGAACTAGTTCCAGCAAAAATACCATAAATTTATGAAAATTTAATATTAGTTTATTGGATCAAGCACATACCTAAAAGTTAACTTATCTGATTTTTAAAAAATGACCATTTTTATCCTGGTGTGTATCCTTTTCCTTCTGTTTCTATTTTTTCAAGTTTTTATTCCTTCATGATGGTCCATGAATAATTTTATGTACTGTTTTAAAGAAGTGTGTCGTGTAAACAACAAGTGTTTAGATTTCAGATACTTTCTGCAACATCTTTTAGCTGATTTATTGCCTGTGAGACATTTACTGTATTAAGGTTCTTTGCAACTTAATACAAACTCAATTTCTATTCAAAATAAAAATTTTACCTCCACTGTACAACTAATAATCTTATAGACAATTGCCAGCTGCCTGCAAGAAATAATCCAAGCTCACTCTTCACACAGGTTTACAAGTTAGCTCAATTCTGCAGGAGTTATGGTCGAGATCCTTTCTACACCAGACTTACAAGAGTACCTCTCCCATTGTGTACAATAATAATTCAGGGCAGGCTGTTTCCAAGCACAGGAAATCTGGTTCATAAATTGAACAAGGAAGTTAGTTACTAGAAAAAAATACCAGAACTTGAAGACAATGGAAAATTTCAGGGATTGACTGACAGCTCCTATAAAGCATCTTTGAGTTTACAGAGCACATTTAATCCCTGGTTTTAGCTAAATACACAAATATGCCAAAACTGCCACTTCACAGCTTTAAATATAGGGTATTATAATAAAAATATTTTTGGCAGATTATAATGTGCACATAATGTCCATTTTACTATAAAAATAAACATTTTTATATTTTTTGAGTTTTCTTAGTCTTTTTCTTAAATTTCTATCATTGCTTGTTCAATTTCACAAATTAATCAAAATTAATTACAGTATACCATGTTTTATAGTCCTATGCATTGTTATCACTCTTATCATATGCATTGTTAACTTTCTTGAGTTACAGAATCATCTGAATGTTTCACAAGACAAAATCTTATAGATTCTCAATTTCCTGTCTAAAAGCAGAGTGAAAACAATCAGGAAACTTAACATGTGGAAGCCCACACTATCTGTTGAAAAAACAGTTCCCAGACCATCTAAACAGAAGTCCCACTGGGATTTCAATAACAGTCTTCTCTATAGTTAAACAATTTAATGGATTTGGCAGCTTAACAAAATCTGTTGCTTTCCAATAGTCATGATTTTGAGGTTTTTGGTTTTTTTTAAGTCCATGATGTAGCTCACGCTCTCCTCACATAGAGGGCAGCTTATACCTCTCTATAGCAGATCCATATGCTGCTTGAATCAACCTTTCCCCAGACAGAAAAAACTGACTAATGTCCAAAACATTATAATAACATTTGTGGCTGTAGCTGAGAAGGGCCAGCACATATTAATTTGTCATTTGGTGCATATTTATCAACGAGATTGTGCACAGTTGCCATACTTGGGCTGTTAAAAACCAAAGCCATATTTAGGCTGTTAAAAACCAAAGCAGCTACTGCTGCTGAAATCAAATGGTCTTCATTAGTTTTATTATAAGTGTGCACATATTTTTTATTGAAAGTTTATTATATATGTTATAGTGTGAGTGTTTCTAAAAGACAGCAGGTTCCAAAAAGCTTATGAAAAAATCATCACTATGTGATCAAGGAAGTATTTTCCTTTTCTTTGTTGCATTACAGCTCTAGCATTTCCTTAATGAAACTGTATCACTGGTGGAACTGGCACAACAGCAGCTGGTGGTTACCATGACAATCATAATTTTAAAATATTTTTTGGCAATAATCTTTCTGATACTGCATCTATTGAAGCAAATGTATTCTAAGTCAGGCAGGCTTATAGTTTAATAAACATTTTCATATTTCTTTACAATGGATTACATCTAGCAAAATAGAGGAAACATGCATGTTGGATTATCTTCATCTTTGTGACAATTCTTACTTGATGAGAATGAGTTGGTACCCATTTATAGAATGAATGTGCCTATAGGGAAAACATGTAATATAAATATTAAAGGGCCTACTATGCTTTAGCTAGATGCAGTATGTCCTAGCTGCATTTTATCACATTTACTTTTACATGCCATTAGAGTACCTTGTCTTGAAAGTGTTGTTAGGGAATGCATAAAAAATTTTACAAGGTTAAAATAAAAATTATATATATGATCCAAATTGTTGCATACGAATTTCTATTTCACAATAAAATGTGCTTCTCCATTTTACCTTACCCAAAATAGTTCCAGACTAAAATTCAAATTCGGTAATTATTAGAAAATGTTTATTTACAAATCAGATGAACTACGGTTTGTTTTTTTTTTTTTTTG
>VZRO01003417.1:295879-400082 GCA_013397915.1 Daphoenositta chrysoptera
AAAAAAAAAAAAAAAAAAAAAAAAAAAAAAAAAAAAAAAAAAGAAAAAACTACTCCAAATACAAAATAATACCTTATGTGATGTGAGAAGTCTATTTTCTCCTTGATAATACATCCTCGATAAAGCATAAATAAGTTATGGGTTTCAACATTAAACCATTGGTTATCATGTTAATGACAAGACAACACAAGTGTACAAGTGGAGCCCTCTATCAATCAGTAAAATATATAGTCGGTGTTATGTTCCTCTGGAAAACTTGGTTTTGTTCAGATCACATTTTCTACATAATATGAATGGCACACTAGCTAAATAATTAGTGAGAAAGATCATAGGAAACCACTGTCTGGAAAGAATAACTGGGTATTAGATGACTGTTGTAGTGTGTTCTAATTCATAAACTATTCTCTCTACTCTTATGATCGCCTGTTTTCCTGTTTTCTTTTAATCAACCAAAAGTATAGGGTTAAATAGTATGCATTCTAGCAGATCTTGAGCAGCCTCCTAGTGGCCCTTCACCAAGATTTTTGCAATAAAGTAAGAGCCTGTTATAGCTAAAATGACAATAAGTTTTTTCATCACTTTCATCTTGGGCATAATTTTATGGAGTAAAAAGGAATTCTAATATAAAATGACTCTTCAGTGTAAGTTGCACAGCACAGAATGGTGCCAAGAGCTTTATAGTTGCTTAAGGGCACCCACAGTGATTTCCAAAGCTGTTTGCACTACCTGTGAAGTACTGAGTATATATCCTCAGAAAGGCTTTCTGTATTTGTTAGAGATAAATTTCTGGTCCAGAAATTCAGAGGATAAGCCTGTGTGTGGATCATATCTTCCCTTGTCAAAGCCAAAGTTGTTTCTACTTTGCATTTCAATCCCAGGCATGTTAAATAGCTTTCTGCTGTGTAGAAATCAAACATGAAAGATCAGAGATATTTGCCTTGACTTCTGAGAGGTCAGTGTACATTTCCTTTTGGAAGAGAAATGAAAGGGTGAAGATGTATAATGCTTTACTGAGTCGGCTTTTATGTACAATATACACAACCTCCCTGATGATTGTGTTTTTGAACAGAGGTATGAAATAATCAGAACAGACTTCAGAAATAATTTGTGTTCAAATTCCCAGGGAAGCTCTCTGTAGAGAAGCTACTACAAAACAGAATTCTATGGCCTAATGTACTGAGTCCTTTCTTAATAACAACGCACTGTTGTTATCAGTGAATAACCATAGAGCTGGTGAACCAGATGGACATCAGTTAAAGCCCATGTTCATGGATTTGGATATGCACTTCTTTGTGTCTCTTGCATCTCCTATAACTAAAGCAGTTTCTAATAAATAATTTACAATATATATTTCCAGATTAATATAATAAGACAACTTTCCCTTTTATGAGCATGTGGCATTGATGCTATTTACACCCCATTGTGATATTCTGAAGTGTATTCTGCATAAGAATACAACCCACAACTTGATGAATAGGAAATTTAACTATTCAAATAATGCATTTGATTAGTCAAGTAAAAGCATTTCCTAAGAATTTGTGTATGAACTATAATAATAGAATGTTCTCTTTTTACTTACAGGGGATGGAGTTAAAAGTTTTTCTCAAATATTTTTTAGACTCACTAAATAAAACTGTTTTGATTGTGGTTTTATGCTGGTTTTTGAATAAAAAATAAGTATATTTTGGGCAGTTAGAACAGTTAATGTAAAATTAAATTTAAAATGCTTAAATATTTTTGTACTGGGAAGTTGGTACTAAATATATGTTGATCTTAACAGAATGATTTATTCCTTCAATCAAAACAGATTGAATTCCAAATACGAAATGTTTATTATGAAACCACAAAAGCTCCACACCATAAGTTTTATTAAATTTTATTGTAAATTATATGAGGAATAAATGAATTTAAAAGTTTCATTTATTGAAAATATATGTCTAAATATGCTTTTTTTGTTCAAAATTATTTCTATTATAAAATTATAGTTCTAATCTATGGTATATTGAATACATTTCATATTTACTAGTATAAATTTAACATTTTATTTTATGATAACCTGGAGACCTGGATACTTGCAGCCACACTCAGAGAAAAAAAAAGTTTTTTTCACTTGGTGGGATTTCTTTGCAAACATCAGAAGAGAAATATGCTTCATACATCACTGAATTAACATGATTATACTTAAACTGTGTGTCCTGGCTTTAATTGACATTTTGCTTTGCTTTAGTACTCCCATTGCTACCATGTAGATCTTAGAATTACATTAAATGCAGCCATATGGATCTACTTAACATGGTTTCACAGTAAATTTGTACAGTGCTTGATCTTCCCACTATGTAATGGCACTTTTTTTGTTATCAACACATTCATGGCCTACAGCTGACTGCTTTTATAGCTTTTAATTAAAATCTGAAGTGGAAAGTGTCTATTAGTCGTTGTGTGAAACCAGTCATAAAAAAGAGGTTGTACAAACCCTGCATAAGATGGATAACATTTACATCACTTTTCCCACCTTTGTCTTCATGATGAAGAGAAGTTCATTCAAGTTAATGATATCAAAGGGGGAGGTCTGGGAGGCAGAGCCTATTTTGTCCAGCACCCTCAATTATTAAGGACTTACAAATAAATTTGCAAGCCAGAACTGTTATCAATATTTTATTTCGTTTCACAGACTTGATAGAGAATCTCTCCTACAGTTTGAGGACTCATTTTTATTCATGTGGGTCATTTTCTTTTAGATTGTCAGCTGACCTTGTGTATCATGTTGCATCTTTGGATATTTATTTTTTCTCTAAAAGGTATGTTTTTAGAATGCCTGGAATCTGCACACACATTTTCACTCATGAATTTGGAGAATGTTAATTTGTCACACACTCTGTAATTCATTTCCATGAGTTTTTTTACCTTATATGCATGTTTGACCACTACTCGGCCAGTTTCAGAATCTCTTCTCATGAGCAGCTCTGCTGCTTCATTGACTAAGTAAATGAGACTGAAATTTATCTCCTCTTCTAATTCATAAGCACAGTGTTAAAACGTCCACAACAATTTGAAATAATTTAAGAAAACTCTTAACGCACTGCCTTTTGTAAGTACATTATTTATTCCTTTTTGGAAAGAAAACAAAACAAAAAAAAAACCAAAACAAACAAAACAAACAAAACAAAAATAAAACAACCAACCAACAACAACAACAAAAAAAAAAAAAAAAAAACCCCCAAAAAAAAACCAACCAAAAAAAAAAAAAAAATTCCCACAAAAACTCAACAGCAAGAAAATCTATTTCCCATTCTGACAATTGCTTTGACATTCAGACATTCAGATTCATACCCAAAATTCCTTCCTTCTCCTTAGACTGAAAATATCTTTCTGCTTTCTAAATGTCTTTCTCCTTTTCTTCCAGAAATATTCTTTACTGCCTTCCCTCTGCTGTGTTACTTCCCTTGCATGTCCTTTCACCTCTGACAATATTTTGTTAGCCTTTTTCCTTTTTCTTCTCTGAATGTATTTGTCATTAATGAAGTTGTTGGTTTTGTGTCACTGGCAATAGACTGATTTTGTTTAAAGTTTTTTGATTGCTCATGGAATCTAGTTTTATTCTTTGTGGTAAAAGAAGTGGCTGTCAAGAAAGAAATCAATATCACCTGATGAATTCCTTATAAAAGTTAGAATATTTTTTAAGTCTTCAAAAAAGAGGGTCATATAAACTGAAAAGATTTCATTACAATGTGCACAACTTTGGATATCATATTTAAACCAAAAGCTGATCATATTATGTTAAATCAAAGTAAATAATATATATATTAATTAGACAATTTAATCTTACGATAAATTTATAACTATATGATATTATATGACATATGAATATAAATATATGAATGTAAATGGCATTACTTCACCAATTTAAGTTGAATAAAACAGAAATCTGATTTAATTTTTTTTCCAATAAAAAGGCACATTTTATTCTTTTGAATTATCAAACAAGAGCCCAGCTTAAGGGTTTCAGGCCCTGAATGCCAATAGGCACAGTCTGTGGTAGTGAGTACAGAAGGACTGGCAAAGTAAAATGGGGAGAGATCATTACACCAAAAAAGTTCACATGGTTCTTAACTTGATGCTTTTCATCTTGGCATAAAAGATGAACTCTCTGTTACATAATTCTAAGTAACAGAGAAAACTTGAGTTCTAGAACTTCTAAATATAAAGCAATATTTAATTTCTATTTATTTCTTTCTACTCTTATTCCTAAGATTTTAGTTGTTTCCCATCTTCAGGTAAGGAATTTGAAAAATAAAATTATGGAAATGAATAAACCTCTCAATTTTTCTTCATCTGGCACAAAAGCAGATCTCAATGTCCAGCATGAGGTATGAGAATATATTTATAGCAGGAGTTAAATAGAGTTAGTCCATCTGGGAGGACAACGTGGGTGTGTAAAGCATCTTAAAGCCTGAAGATTCAGCACAGGCCAGGACTGTCACGGAAGGTTATTATCAAGATAAGCCTATTGTGTTTGCAAGTACAAAGAGGCAACTGTACTGGCAACTCAAGAGGGATTTGAGGATTGCACCTTTTCAAATAGCTGTGGCTTTTTTTATCAGCTGCCTTCTATACACTACATATTTCAAAGCAGTGTGTTTTGTGGAAGGTGCTACAATGACTGAAAAGTGAGTACTTTGTCCATTCTCACAGAATACAGTCTTAAAACAAGCAGTTGCTGCCATGCAGACATTCCTCAAATTACAGAGCATCACCAGTAATTGTGATGTAGAAGTCCAGAGAATAAAAAGGATGTTAGCAATGTGTATCCGATAAAAAAACCACAAACAAACAAACAAAAAAAAACCAGTTAAGGAAAGATTTTCTACAGAAATTAAGCTATACTTTGCTTTTTGCAATTTTTTAAAATCTCTTTTCAACTAAATGGGGTGGTAGAAGAACAGGATTTTTTTAAAATGACTTACTGAAAAAACATATTATCTGTTATGGGCCTTCAAACTGTATGTTCTGTTTATATTATTAATTTTTTAAGCATATGTTTCCCAACTGATAGCTTTAACTAAAAAGTGACACCTACTATGTTGTCACATGCATAGATTTAAGTCACTGAAACAATATGAGAATATATTTATTTATTTATTTATTTCAGTTGTAGACTTTATAGTTAGTGTATGAGGTATTCTAAACTTGACATTTTCAGACAAAAGCGTAACATTAACTGACAGTGTCCCTTTATATTGCGAAATGGGAATCACAGGTAAAGGGCAAAAGAAAATTGTTTCTGTGTAACAGACAGCCCATTTACCATCAACAGCTTTTGTTTCCTATATTTTGTGTGTGACCTGTTGTGGAAAATCACTTTGTTCTCTGAAGCATCTGTACTAGACTGCTGAGGAGAGATGGATTATTGTGTTACGCATTTTTTATTATTATTTTTTTCGTCCTAGGTAGGTTTGGCACCAAATGGCAAACTTTGGGAGCATACATGGAACAAATCCAGTCACTACAACTATTTTCTCCTCCTTCATCCTCTCAAACAGTATCATCCAGTTCAAAATAAGCACTAAATTTTCTATTGAACCATCACTTCTGATATTTGTTTTTTGTTTTTTAAGATAACATAGCAAAGAACAAGTTGCAGAAAAACAAACACAGCACTTTTCCAGTTTTCTATACGTTGCTATATGACAGATAATATGATAGCTTTATTAGATTCTCTTTTATATTGTATACTTGCGGGCCTCTGGTGACAAATGGATATCAGCGGGCTTGCCAGAGTGGTTTTGGAGATTTCAGGATTTATCATACACTGGGTTTGAGGAAACAACCATCTGTCTGCTTCATTTTATGAAGTGTCACTGCGAGCCCTGGAGCTGAATGGAGCCAAGCATTTTTCATACTTGTCACCTTCTTATAGTAGACACTAGAGGTAAGTGATGCACGCAGCTCTGTCATGAAGCAGGAATATCCAGTGATGGAGGCAAGCCTGAGAAAGAGTTTATTGACTGGGGCACTTGTGGCAGCACATCATCCAGGCCCTTTGTGGAAATTGGCCTGGGTCAGTGCTGCATGTAGCAGATCTCCTGCAAACAGAATTGGCACGTGTCCAGCAGGCTGAATGATATGCCAAGTATTGTTTCTATGGGATTACTTGAGTTTTTTGTGATATGGAGGTTTTTTGCATGTTTTGGATTGCTGCGGGTTTTTCTAAGTCCCCTAACAACCATTGCCTTTTTACCAGTTTTCTCTGAAATGCAGATTTACTGGTTTCGTGTTTTCTTTTCCTGAGATGAAAACTTCAGTTTGAAGTAGGCATACATATGGGGCATACATACACACATACAAATTATGTCCAAAACTGGCTGAAGTACTCCATGATCTACCCATTATGCATATTTCAGTTAGTCATTGGTGCTGACTATTCATGAAAATGGAAATGAAATACAATTGGTTGTTTCGTCATTTAAGCATTGTTCTCATATTCTCATGTAAGCCTTACTATCAGCTGAAAATGAATGATAATTTACATCAATGCATATTAATGCATCAGATTGTCATGGCAACATTTGCATAAACATTATCTGTGGCATCAGATGGTCATATGACAGTTGCACCCTGAATAATTATGTCTTCTAATAAACCAGTAATATAGCTATCCAGACCTCTGCCCTTTTCATTCCATGAGCAGATTTGCAATTATAGGTGTTGTGTGCATGCAAAGCATTTCCTGGTGGACAGTAAGGTTTTAGAAACAGTGCAAAACCCAGGTCTGCGTATCATATTGAATGATAAGGATCTAAAATAATCTTTTTTTTCTTTAAAAAAAGTACATATGCAATTGTGGGATCTTAATCTATGCAAATGGTATCCAGAAGTGGCAGCCAAAGTTCTGTCATTCTCTTTCACTACTGTGGCATTAAAATTGTGATAGAAAATATGTGTCCTTTGCACTTTCCCAGTTCAAGATTCTGCCTCCAAATTAGTATTCATCTTAATGTTTAGGGGCTTAGCCATTGTAATTAATCATGTTGTAACTGTAGAAAGATACCTAATACCCCATCCCTATGCATTATTTAGATTATTTCCTTAGTGAAAGGAACAGGCAAGAGATTAATTAAATCAAACACTTTGGGGTCTGTTTTCTCACTGATGAACAGAGGATTTATATGCAAAACTCAGGTTAGCATTAATGTAAGTTTGTCACATAAATCACCTAGGAATTGATAGGAGCAGTGAGACTTTTAGTGACCTCCTTAAACACTTTTGTCCATTGCTGCTGTTTAGATCGTCACTGTTACTAGTGAAGGAATACTATTAAAATGTTTTATGAGACAATGCATCAAGTAATTTCAGTCATGAACTGTAGGTGAAAGCTTAATATACAAGCAAAGTAAGCAAACTTACAATAAATATAGGCACAAGCAAGCTTTCAATGACATTATATTTGTGAATGGTTTCTAAAAATTAGCACTGGTTATTTTCTGTGTTTTCCTCTGAAAGATGTTATCTTTTCATACCCATAAAGAGGGTAAAAAGCAATTAATCATCTAAAGAATCTTGTTGATACGTAGCCTTTTTTCGTATGTTGAACTGCTTAATTTGCAAGGTGCATCACAGTGAAAAGAAATCCTGGACTATTTTCTGCAGGTGTTTGAAACTTCTACTAACATCAAAGTCATTGCTGAGTATGAGTTAGTTACTGTAACACTTTCTCACTTCTTTCATTTTCTGAGGTGAAACTTGTGCTCTGGGTCGTTATTTCTTGCTAGCTCCATTTAATAAGAGCTTTTTTCTCTGTTCCCCACAGGTAGTTTACTCATTCTCAGGATTTTTCCTGATTATTTCCACTAGAACTGATAAAAGCAGTAAGTTTTCCCTTAGTACTGGTAATAGCAATACAAAATCCAATACGAATAAACAGCATTTTCCCACTTATTTAATTCGTCTGCCTTTCCATTCATTAAAGAAAAGCCTCCTTTATTTGCAGTGATGTTTTTAATGGGCTTTGTAAAAAAGCCACCTTTTCTTACACATTGGGCATGCTCATCTGCAGAGCTGGGCCATGTCCCTCGCATTCTCACCAGTGAACACAATGTTCTGTCAAGCTCACAGTTTGACTTTGAATTTTGAGAAAGCATATTCTTGTGTTTAAAAAAAATTCTTTATGAGAAATTAACTGATTCGATAATCAGAGGTGAGTTTTTGTGGTATTTCAGCTGCAGTAAATCAGCTTACTCAGCTACCATCTTCATAATGTAATTATTTAAAAATACTGTTTTTTTAAAAGGTTAAAGTTAAATATATGCGTCTGTGAGAAACTGATTACCAAAGGTATATTTTTCAATGTTCTTCAAGCAGTTCTTTAACTGCAGATCTGAAATTTTATAAACAATGCTACTTAGAATAAGCCTCGTGTTTTTATGGAGTTTTAAATAGAAAACCTGTCTCCAGTTTACTCTTTTTTTTCTCATGAAGCTGGCAAATAAAGACTGATACTGTAGTGGGTCTCTTCACTAGCAGGAGCTGCTAATGCATCAAGGAGCATTGTATGGCTAACATTGTTCTAGGAAGGAAATGTTCCGTCTTTACTCTTTATTGAGATAGTTTTGTTCTTTGTAATCGTTATTTATTTGACTATATGCTGGTAGCCAGGGTAACAAACTGCGCAAGGAAAACTGACCTATTAGAAGTTTTTCTTACGCCATTATAAGTTTATTCCCCAGTCTAGAATCATGACTATAATCATGACCTTCAGTGTGGCTCCTTCTCTTGCAATACAGATGAAGAATAGCTACTTAAATAGTTATGAAACTGGTCTCACTCAGTTCCTATGGCTCAGTGCTGCATATGCATATGATGTTGGAAACCCCCTCGCTAATAATTCATTTGTTAGCACCAGTAGTTTCATCTCCTGATTGCTGGCTGTATATTTTCATGATATTTTAAAGACAAGTACGATTCTTTAATGAAAATGCACAAATAAGATATCATAAGCTATTAAAACTAAAGTGATTATTATGCAAAGTGAAACAAATGACTTAGTATTGGAGGTGTACAGTTTTGAATCCTGAATTGCTTGGGGGCTTGTGGGAATGCAGCAATGAATGCAAAATGTGAAAGCAGAAAAAAAAAACCCTAGCTTTTTTGAAAGATGGATGACAGTAATTATCATGAGCAATGACTAACTATTGGTCTCCACTTTGTCTCCCCATATTTCTTTCCCTTTTCTTTTCCTTTTTTGAAACATTAACTCCAGGCAGTCAGTTACAAAATTTTAATATCTTTCAATAGTCTAAAAGACACAGTCTTCACTGACACTTCTAAAATTTGCTCTATTTTCTGCATATCAGAGAACATACATGAATATGTAGTTTATCACATTGATAATGGCTCATACTTTAATTACCACCTGGTAAAGAATAGCTTACAAGTATTTTTTTCCTCATACATTAGGATTGTTTTAACTATTAACTTTAGCTAAGTTCTATTGCTTGTTCAAAATAAACGTTTGCTTAAATGCTGAACAACTTTTTCCCTAAGTGGTAAGGTCTACATTGCTGTGTTTGTTCTTGTCCTAGTCATATCTGTGAAAACAAGAACAATGTTGAAATTCATCCTTTAATAAAAAAAGGAACAGCTAAAAGTGAGTTGCAAAGGGGGAGTTTGCACAGAGGAATATGTCATGGAAATGTCTGTGGGTGATACATACCATGGGAAAAGTCTAGCAACAACTGTTTCAGAATCCATCGCCAGCAAAAGTGCCAACATCTCTGAACCAGCTACGCATTGTAATTAAAGGGGAGGGTGGGAAAGGTATGGTGCAGAGAAGACACAGAGTGGTGGCAAGAACCATTGCCCAGAGAAGCACTTTTTTGGAGGACCAATAACTTAAAAAAAAAACCGAGAAAAAAAAAATCCAACAACAAATCCCAAGATTAACCAGCAATCCTCAACAGCATAAAACCAACCAAAAAAATCACACATTTTTCTGAGATTGGAGTCAAAGAGAAAACTTGGGGAAGACAGCTGAAATAGGAATAATAGCAAGAAGGAAGAAGACTCCATGAGAAAGGACAAGGACTGGCAAGAAGGGAAATAAGACCTCAGAAAGAAAAAAGTATAAGAAAAGGGAGTTAAATAGAGGAATGTAGCACCAGAAGTGCATACAGAGAAGTAATACAGTGGGAACACATCAGCTTGAAAGAAATTAATCCCTTTCAAATCATGACACAGTTTTATGTAGAGAAAAATATTCAGGCAAGTGGTGTGAAAAAAAATTTTTCTTTAGGAAAATAATACAGACAATCTGGGAAAAAAAAGGAACTAGGAAACAGAATTGGGTGATGGAAAAAACATTAAGTAGAGAAAACTTTGGTGTTACAAAGAACACTGGATGTGGAGGGATGAGAGGGGAAACCTGATGTGAAATACAAGAGTAAAGGTGTTTCACAAGACAGAGTAAGAGAATAAAGAAATAAACAAATGCAAGTAAAGTCGCATTTTCAAGAAGGGAAAAAACTAAATGAAGAGATAGTTAGGAAAAGTGTTTAAAATAATGAAAATCATCAGAAGGAAGAAGACAAATATAAAAAGTGTAGGAAATGAACAGTAGTACATAAGAAAGAAAAATGGAGCAAATGTACCTTCACATACAGCTTCACATCATCTAACCTTTTAAGAATACAGCAAAACCACAAGTTTCTGTGTTGGGCTTAGAAACTAGTGATTTAAGCCTATTGAAAGTTAGAGAGGGTTAATGCTGTGGTTATTCCCTGACTGCAGAGATTAACACAGCTAGGGATCTTGTTCTGAATTAAACAATTCCCCTGTTGTCTCCAGTGTGTGTTGCAGCACAGAGCTGTGAGTAGGTAATGTTGGCAAGCAGTCTCTCTGTTGAGATATGGTTGGGAATTTTAGCTGGAAGTTGCATTTTATGTTCAGTGCTTACATCCTGGGAGAGAATAGTTTGTTATGTTTGCTCTGAAGTACTTAGCACACTTCTGCGTGCTGTAAACCAATTAATAATTATATATTAAAAAGCTCTAAGTGAGTTCAATTTATGGATGTCCTTAAGGCACCTATTAAAATCAATCATTGAATCTTTAAAAATCTGTTTAGATTAAACATCAGATGCTTCCCAGACTCTCAAGTTGTCATTGATTATGTTTAATGGACTAACTTCTAAAAATAAGGAAACATCTTTCAAAAATTGTCTTCACTTCATCCACCCATGAGAACAGAATGAGAATAAATTAAACAGTGGCAAGCCATTGATTCAGATTTTATGGCTTAATTAATTCCAACAAGAAACAGATAAATGCAGAAGTCTTACTCAGACTTTTTTTCCCCTTTTTTTTTTTTCCTCCAGACTTGGCTGCCAAAAATACTTTAGTAGTTGCCTCTTTCTTCATTCACCAGAGTTTCTAATAGTGTGTATATTTCTAAGATTATGAAAAGATAGGTATGATTAGGAAGGCAGTGTGGCATGTCTTCTAGTTGAACATTATTGATGTTTCCCTTCCTAGTTTGTTTTGTCAGGAGTAAAAGAATCAAATGTTACAGACTGTTTATAAGGATTACTCTTGTTTTACTTTTAATTTAGCAGTACTTTATTTTTAATGGCTCCCAAAATTTATTAAGCATATTTTTCAGAAATTTTTCAGTGCTTTAAGAATGAAAGACATTGTGTTGTGTCTGATGGGATGGAGTTTCATAGCAGCTTCTATGGCATTGGCTTAGAATTTTTGACATAAACCATGTTGATAGCACCCCAATATTAAAACAAGCTGCACAGGGAAGTGATGGTATCACCATCTGTGGAAATGTTCAAAAGTCATGCACATGTGGTGCTTGGGGACATGGTTTAGTCGGGAACACGCTGGTCCCAGCTTAATGATTGGACTTGATGATCTTAGAGGTCTTTTCCAAACTTAATTCTTCTATGATTCTGTGATTTTACTTTTTCTGAAATACTGAGTGAGCTGAGTTGTGCTGAAGGTGCACAGCTGTAGTAGATGACTTCTTCAGGCTTGGGGAAGAAACAAGAATTGTTTTTCATTGCTGATTTATCTGATTCATCTTCAAACTATTGTTTTTATGGCTGCACAAAGGTTTCACTGGTCCCAAGCTGATGCCCAGCCTCATTCCTATCATCTTTATTCCTAGCAGAGCACTGCATAATATGCATTTACATATCTTCTTGTATGTGGCTTGTATTTGCATGTGGCTGCTCCTTGAACAGAGTGAGAGCAGGATCAGTCTAACTGGACTCTGCTATCTGTCTGCAGAGGTCTGTATTAGCTAATTCAGATGTTTTTATCTGCTGTATAAAAAGTGAGGGAAAAGTGAATTTTTAGACATGGGACCTGAACATGAAGAAGAACTTTTTTTACTGTGGGGATGACTGAGCACTGGAACAGGATGTCCAGTGATGCTGTGGAATCTTTGGAGATATTCAAAAACCTGTCTGGACACAATAATGAGTAATGTGCTCTAGGGAGCCCTCCTATGCAGGACTGCTGAATAAGATGACCTCTAGTGGTCTCTTCCAATCTTACCCATTCTGTGATTCTGTGGGTTGGCTAAGTAGGTATCACACAGTACTTCTTCTGTGTCAACAAGACAAGTTACTCGCTCTTTCCCCCTTTGTGATAAACTGTATTGCACTGTGGTGTGTTGTAGTCGGAGAGTGGTGTTTGCAGTCCAGACAGCTAAGATATTATATCAATGACTATATGGAATAATTCATATTCTGCATCTGGACACACATAGATTTTCCATAATTTTTATCCAGCTCACATAGCCTCAGTTTCCTGTATAGAAAATAGATAATATTCTTCTCATAAACAATATTTTCTGATGCTGTTTCTATACAAAATAGAAGGGTGGACTATTTTCTAGTAATTAAATTTACTTCCTGTTTCATATTCTGTTGTTGGCAGTAGTTTATTTTATTTCTTTGGTTTTGCAATTGTGTTGTTTTCAGTTTTTGAAAGTTTTATTATTAAGTATGTACTTAACAAATTGTCTCAGCAGTGTGAGATGGAATACCGGGTATACTGTCACTTATGTTTGTTCAATACTTTACAGTACTGCAAAAGGTACTAGCTATTAAATAGGAATATAAGAAACAAACAAGAATGGAATTAGTTTAGAACCAAACTAATGAATTACATAATCCAGCATTATAATCTAGTTCCTAGACTGCAGTTATGCAAAATTAGTCTCCTATGCCTGTAATACCATACCTCATTAAAAAACTGAAGTGCGTTTTAAAATATAAGAACTAAGATTCTTATAGGAATATTGTTTTCAAATGTCTATAAAGCATATAGAAAAGTATATTTTCAATATACTGAAACATCTAAATTTGGTGGTTGCAGTAGCTGCAATGTTTGCATATTACTTCAGAAATATAATTTAGAAAACACTTTTTGATGCAGCTGTATTTTTTGATCTTTCTATGGCGCAGCCTGTTCTTAGAGATGGAAAAAATGTACTGAATGTCAGAGACTGGACATAAGTTAAATAATTTGGTTCAAATATTAGCATGCATTTATAATTACATCATTTTAAATTATTTTCCTTTTTTTTAAACCTTTAAGTAACTATGGTAACATAACAAATACTCTGAGTACTCCATGTCATGGTGAAAAAATTCTCAATGGCCTTATTCTATTTCTTCCTCCTCTTCCTATTACTTTAGGCAGAGCCATTTTTCAAGGAAAGATAGGGTTGCACTCCTTCAGTGTATTCTGCGTGTTCAATCTGTCTTGATTTTTTTTTCTCTTTGGCACTTGGTTTCTTCCAGTTTGTCATCCAGTAACTTTATTTGCTCTGTAATTCTGTTAATTATGTTTGTGTTAATCTCTTTTTTTTCCATATCTAGGATACTTCCACGTACCTCTGCAGCTGAAACACTCATCTTCCCAAATTTATTTTCCATTTTGTTTTCCAACATGTTGAATTTTGAGTGCAAAACAGTAGTAGAATTAATTTTGAGTGCAAAACAGTAGTAGAATTAATGTTGAGTGCTGTGACACGAAATTTGCCTGTGTATCTGGGAAATAAGGGACTTATCCTGAACCCATCCTGTATCTTGTGAAATGTATAAATATATATATATATATAAAACATTATGTCAATGTGATGTCAATAATACTCACAAAATCCTGATTAGCCAGAGCCTTTACCCTCTCAACTCATCTAAAAATTTGAAGATTTTATTTAATATTGGAAATATTGACACTTTTTAAAGGCTTTTGAAGAGTTTCATGGGGGTGACAGAGAGACTAAGGCAGTGAGACTTGAAGCAGCTAATAAAGTATATTTTGGAAGTTCCTTACAGTCAGCTGATAAAAAGCCAGAATTATATATATAAGTGATTAATGTGTGGATAGTCATAAATAAATTGCATAATTAGTGACAGCATGAACAGCAAACCTGAGGCTTTATATATAATTCAAGGTTGATGCATAATAAAATGTAAATATTGGCTGATGTAAAATTGACTGCAAATTTACAATCTGTAACTTCATTGTTACTGGAAACAATTCACAAATTCTTTTTTGCATGTCAGTTATCAGGCCAGTGTTATAGCTACAATACTATATCCCACCTAAAAATAATAAAATTGTGAGAACTAAACTGAATTCAAGGTGAGTTATTTTTGTTAGGTTGTTTTGGGTTTTTTTACCATTATAGAAACTGGTTTTTAAATTAGGAGACGGGACTTAAACCCCGTCTGCTATCCCCATTATCCTTCTTAACAATGAAAACAGTAGTGAGAATTTGGAAAAATAGTCTTCTTCAGGTGTATGATTGAGACATTTGAAAATTTTAGTGGTGGTGCTGGAGGAAGCACATTCCGTTAAATGAGACTTTAATCCAAACACACAGTTGGTGTGAATCAGTGCAGTTCATTGGAGAGGACAGCACAGCCCCAGTGTCTTTGAAGTTTTCCCTTTACCTGGTTAGACGTAGGGGTGAGACTGCCTCCCTGAATGGAAAGTCATGTGAGATACTTATTGCAGCACTGAAATGCTTTTTTTAACAGCAAGTAGTACAGTAAGCAGATCTGTCTGTAGAAAATGAAAGGAAATGAAAGAAGAAGCAGCTACATGAAACTACCTGAGACCAAATCTATTTTGTCCTAGGGAATCAGTTTACACATACTTATTCAGAAACTACTGTGCTCGTAGTTCACACTATTCCCGTTGCCAGGAATGCTTGAACCTGACTGTGATTTCTCCAGACAAATAATAGGCATATTAGGTACTTCTTGAAAGTTATTATGACTCTGTCTAGACAAGTGTATACCCATGAAGTAATAAGCTGCCACTTTAGAGTCAGTGAGATTCCTTATCTTTTTAAGGTTAACCAGGTGGTGAGGTGTCTGTGACATCTAGAGTGTTATGATTTCTTGTTCTCAGCACTTAGGCTGCCTTTCCAGATTGAGGGACCTTTGCAGAATTTCCTTTGAAGACATGCAAATTGAGAAGGAGGATGTATTCCTGAAATCAAGACTGAAATACATTTCTCCACTTCCAGAAAGAAACCATTTTAAAGAAACAGAAATATTTTTAAAATTTTCTATTGGCCTTCCATTTGGAGTTTAGTGCTACTATCCTATTAATGGAGTACAGAAAAAAAGAGATCCAAGTGAAAATAAGATGCAGCCATAGAACTCACTGTAGTTTTCCTGGCCTTTATCCCTTTAATTCAGGAAGGGATAAAAGTGTGTGAGCTTACACTTTGCTCAGCAAATTTTTCTGTTTTGAATGTTTTGTTATGAACATGAGAGTACCGCAGAAAGAGTAGGTTTCAATTCATATCTGGCTGTCTACCCTTCCTGTCTAGTCAATGGGAAGATATAAGTACATTTACAAGGGTATTTTTCTCATTCATTCCATGACAGAGGTCTAAAATCAAGAGATTAGCCATGATCAGAGTGAACCCTCCTTTCCTCTTCATTAACTATATAGCAGATACATGAAGTAAGCGGAGAGAAATCCAAACCAATATATACATATTCTAAGGTTTTAGTTTTCAAACCCAAAATAGAGTACATATAATCTTTTAAATCTCCAATATTTAAATGGGCTGTCTTAAATTGACTTCTTCCCAATCACATTGTATGCCAGAAAATGGAGCATACGTGTTCTGTATTATGTCAATGCAGGACTGGTAATTATTTGTACTGGTTTCTCATGCTTCTCTATGAGCAAAACATTTGAATCAGACATAGAATTTTTGTACTAGAATTTTATTAAATGTATTTTACATTCTATTTATAGATTTTGGATTCATCATTTTTCTGTTGAAGTATGTGAGTTTGAAATCATACGAAGAAAGATTTTTTAAAAAACAACCTTTATCTTTCACTTTAAAATAACTTACTATGTCCATCATTAATTAGAAATAATTCTATCCCAAGTGTAGATCATATACACAAACCTGTAGCAAATTTGGCTGAGTTAAAAACTTCTGAATCAGCATCTCAATGTAAATTCTATGTCCATCTAAAATGTGGAGAAACTGAAATTATTTCTGTAGCTGTTTAAATCAAATAACTATTTAAGGTGAAAGAATGAAAAACATCCAGCTCTAAAATCTTTTCACAAAGGAACAGTAAAGGTAGTGACTGAAATACAATGTTGCAGAAAGTCCCAGTAATGAATGTAAATCTCAGCTTCTCTCTCAGACACACAGACACACACGCTCACCTGCACAGTGCCCAGCATTAGTTACTGCACTTATATTCTGAAGAACTGTAAGCCTCTCTACAGCTATTGATCTGCAGACTTTCTGAAATTAAACTGCCAGGTATCACTGTGTTCTTGATATGTTATTGATTTTCTTTGGAATGTTGTGAGGAAAAAAATATGACAGAGCTGTAGGACAAAGAGAAGGTCTCAGTTTTATTTAGTAGACAACTTGATTATGCAGCAGCTGACCACAACATTTTTGTTTCTTTCCCCAGCTTTCCTTTGAGAATTGCTGCTAAAATAATGGTATTTTTAGGGGTTAAAGCGTCCTCCTGAATCATCAAATCTTTATTGATCTGATTCACAAAGGTTCTGAGCCCCTCAGGTGGCAAAACATTCACCTGCTGCTTTAAGGCAGCTTTGACTTTGCTTTATATCCTTCAGAGACTGGTGTTTGTGGAAAGAACATCCAACACATCATAGACCTGCCTCTTGTTTATAGGCATTGTTCAATTCACAGCCCTGATACTGCATTAAGTTGCACTCATCTGTAGCTTTCAGGGTCACCTTTATAAAAAGAAAAAGTTTGTTCACAACCACTTTACTGCTGCAGTATCTTTGATTCAGAATATAGAATAGGGAAAGAGAACAGGAGATTTTTACAGTTGTAGATTAGACTGTTCTTTGCAGTTACACTAAAGTATTTACTTTTTTGCCTTCTCATCAATAATTCCTGACCAAATAGCTCTTTGTTGATTTCAATCTTCACAGCATTGACTTGTTATGTTCACCATCATAGCTGATACCCATGCTCCTGTACTGGCTCTGGCTGGGACATGGTCAATTTCTTTCATAGTAGCTTGTATGAGGCAATGTCTTGCTTTTGGGAACAAAACAGCGTTGACAACACATTGGTGGTTTTTAGCTGAGCAGTGCTTGCACACAGTCAAGGCCTTTGGAACTGCTCTGCCCGTGAACAGGCTGGGGGTGCAGGAGGAATTGGGAGGGGACACAGCCAGAACAGCTGACTCTAGCAGAGCAAAGGCTGTCCCATATCATCTGCTGTCACGCCCAGAAATAGAAGCTGCAGGAAAGATAGAGCAAGGAGGGGATGTTTAGAGTTGTGATGCCCCTCTTCACAAATAAAGTAACAATTGCATGTGATGGAGTCTATTTTTCCTGGAGGTGGATGAGCACCTGTCTGCCCATTTTGTTCACCTGGAAATGATGAATGAATTCCTTCTTTTGTTTTGGTGGTGTGCACATCTTTTGTTTTACTTATTAAACTGTCTTTATTTCAACCCATGGATTTTTGTGCTTTTCATATTCTCTTCCCATTCCACTATGGGACAGCGAGCAAATGGATCTGAGAGGTTGAGTTGCCTGAATTTACCTCACCTAATTGTTGCCATCCAAATATTAAGAATTGTGAAGGAAAGCAACACTCTTCAAACCTGTTCCAGCTCTCTGCAGTCCTCTCTACCATAAATCACTTATGGCCCTCACCTTACTATACAGAAAACATAGGATGAAGTTAGGTGATTAAGGTGACCATTATATTAAAGGTTGCTTCCAATCCAGGCCATTCGATGATTCTGTGATCCATATTTTAGAAAGAATGGAGGTCAACACCTCCCTTTTCTTTCCCTGAATAGCAGTTGTCTGAGCCATTTAATAATACTTCCCTCTAATATTTTCCTTGAGTGTAAAATTGCTTAACAGCTTCAAAGTCTTTGGATGGTGTTGCAGTACACAGTATCCCAAATCATATATCAGTAAGAAAGGACCATTTCAACTCCTCTGCCAGTACTATAAAAAATCGTGGGCACATACAGCATAAACACAAATGTATCCAGCACCTGCAGCCTGAATACATTTGCAAGAGTTCTCCATCAACATCACAATCACCCACCTGTGCTACGTGTGCATATTTTTATCAAAATATTTTTTGTAAAAATTTTGGCCCAAAATAGTGTGATTCTCTCTCAGGTAAGAAAACATAAAAAACTATTATGATTCCATGTTGAATGAGAGTTTAGGAGAACCCTCTCCTGTGAAACAAACTATGCTGTCATTGTTATTACACAGAAAGATTGCCAACAACTTAGTTACTGGTGAAAGTGTAAGAAAATATGAATTTAATATGCTAAAAATTGGTCAAAAGGGAAGGGTAAAATTAAATACAAAACTTTTACTGCAACTTTAAAGTTCTAGCAGATATATGGTTAGTAATATTTTTTGAAAAGTAATGTAACTTTTTCATTTTCTTTCTGAAAGCATCTCTCTTTTATGTCATTTAATTGTCTTAACTGTTGGCTAGTGTTTCAAAACATTTTCCTTGAATTATCTCCATGTAACAATTCCATTACAGTTTGCATTAATATTCTTTGTTTTAAAAAATAGTTATATAGTTGAAGAAATTATTGTACACTGCTGGAAAAAACCCTTGAATCCACATGGTCAATACTTTAAATTCTTTTTTTAAAAAGGTTGCGTTATTTTGAGACTAAATAAGAGCTGTATCTGTTTTTCAAACATTCTATGGCATCACTGCCCACAGAAGTGTCTTTCAATTTCCAGACTGAAATTGAACTGTATCAAAAATGTATTTTCTCTCTGATTATTAGATAAGATCATTGCTTGCTGATGCAACTATGGAGTCCTGTGTTTTCAAACCAAAAGTTGCAATAGTGGAATGCAGCAGAATCCTCAGATTCAGGTATCAGAATGGTAAGTCTACACCTACAGTAAAACGTTGGATATTTTAGCTTCTGGCAGAAATGCTAATTATATTGTTTTCAGTATTGTCTGTCAGTATGTGACAGAGATTCGTACTTTCTGAGGGTGCATACAGTGACAGAAATAGCTAATGAAAAGTTTTTTAAATGGGAGGGAAGTGACTTAAGTCTGTCTAAACCGGCTTTGAATTTACCACAGAACAATAAATCATTACATCTTGAACTTCTGCACCCACAAATCCCACATAAATACTTAGGAAATCTTCAAATGATAGCATGCTTGTGGTCAAAGAGAGGTTTTAAACTTTCTGGAGCAAAGCTTAAACTTAGGCTTTGTAACTACCACCACAGCACACATCTGAATACATATGAAACTCATAGAGTACAAAAGGCATGGAAAAAATTAAATAAGTATGGTAGAATTCTGGAAAAGTACTTGGAAAAGTATTTGAAGTAGTACATGTGGTTGTAATCTCTTTTTGTTTTTTCTTGCATGTTACAAATCTTTCTTTTGAATATCCATTCTTGTGTACATAAGACATTATTTTTTCTTGTTATTTGTCTTTGCCGCTTACTGTCATCATAGGGACTTGCCCACTGTGCTATTTCCTGAAGATTATTTTTTAATTTTAAATATTTTAAAGTGACTGATTAATCTATTTTACTAGAATAATATTTTTCTCAATCCAAACTGTGATTTCTGAAGACAAATCAAGAATACTAAGTAAATATCTGGTAAAATCACCTGGCAAGTCAGGCTTAGAAATAACTTAATCAAAATGCTCTTTCTAAACAGGGCATGTGAAGTTTCTGAATGTACTTACAGATTTGAACTCTGAGTTGGATTTGTTTGGATTTGAAGAGCTAGTTGCTCCCATACTTCTATGTGAAATATTTCTATATAGAGATAATGTCTTTCTGCCTTTCTTGCAAATGAAACGTGATAGATAGTTTATATTGGGCTACTTTCCCTCTTGCTTTCCACTGCACACAACACAGTTTTATGAATAAATATCAGGTAAACAATTTTCACGTATAAATTTAAATTTGTCCATGTGCCTTGTAGAACCAGAACCAGTTTCAGAATTTTAGAGGTCGTCAAAATGACTTCATGATATAAATCCATTCAAACCAATTAGTCTTTGTATATTTTATTTTCTTTCTTTGGTGGATGTCACTGATAATATTTTTAATATTTTAGAAATGTGAAACATTAAGAATATACAATGTCACTTTTTATGCTTTGGTTAATTCTTTAAATAGCTGCCTTACATGAAGACAACAGTTATTTATGTAATATTAAGATGTCTCGTGATCCAGCTGAGTTAGTGTTGATATTGGTTAAGCAGGAGAGTCACTTAACTGTGTTACACTTAGCGTTGGTATGTACAGTTAATTTGTAACACCTAAATGTTCATGCTCTTCCAATCCCTTCAGTCCAGCTATGCAATCTCTCCCAAACTCATACTTTTTTGCTACCAGCTAATTAATCCTTATCAAACATTTTTAAAAGGCCAGTTTATGAAGTCAGACAAGGTAAAAAAGGTCAGTGAAGTGTATTTGGGTTTTTTTTTTTAATCCTTCTTTTAGCATTAACAAAAAGGACAATTACTGTTTTAGAATTGCAGATACATTTAGCTAATTTCTACATGGTTGCATCAAAGACATTCCATTCTTTAATTACTGAAGTCTTCAAAGAAAAATACTAGGGAGAAAAAAACCCCTGTCTTTCAACTATCTTTGAACTTCTCATGCTGGTAGAAGTTAGAAGTATAAGTGCACTACAAGTGCAAATATTGAAATACTGAAACAGCATATGATCCTTTTGCCCTTTAGTATTTAGATGATAAAAATCTAAAACATCACCCAATATCCTGATATCCCACTTATTCTTTTTATTCTTTTGCTCTTCAGATGTGAAAGTTCTCTTCCAACTCAAATGATTTTGTTATTCTATGCTTGAACTATTTTTAAAAGAGCAGAATAATTTCTTCTGACACTTGTTACGTGTTACTAATTCAAGGGTTTCAGAGGGACTGAAATATTTCTTTCAAACCACGAAGAACAAAAAGGTGGAAAAGTGCAATGGAGAGAGATGGGCCATGAAGGGAGATTACACTGACTTTCAGTTTGGTGGGCAAGTTGTTAATAAAGTCAACATTGTGAAGAAATGAAGTTTAAAGTGTATGCAATGAAGGTATATTCTACATAGAAAAAGGAATGTAGCTACTGTTTATTACTCTTAAAAAAGGTCACATTTTAATAAAACCCAAATATTTAAAATTAAAGCTGAAATTTAAACTAAACCCAGAACAATTTGCCTTAAAAATAGTCTCCTTTCCCACTCATAATCAGACTTTACCAGTAAACAAAAAAACTGTCAGAACTGAAAACTGTAGGGAAGCATTGTTTTGCAAGTAAAGAATATTTTGAAATTTTTGAATCAGCAAAACTGCATTTACTGTAGGGGAACTATAAAAATATGTCAAATAAAAAAAAATGGGGGAGTGCAGTGTTTCTGATATTAAAGAGAGGATGATGACCAGGTTCTGTGATTACGAGACAAAACAGTTTATAGAACAAGCTTATTAATACTGAAGATATATTTCAAGAGATATTTATACAGAGATAGGAAAGGTTAGAT
Organism: Daphoenositta chrysoptera; assembly: GCA_013397915.1. Taxonomy (NCBI): domain Eukaryota; kingdom Metazoa; phylum Chordata; class Aves; order Passeriformes; genus Daphoenositta; species Daphoenositta chrysoptera. Next base: position 317,968 of record VZRO01003417.1, read on the forward strand.
GAAAAGCATTTTATCATATACAAAAGTGCCCAAGATTTTATGTAATGATAGTCTGCCCTAAATAGTATTAAAGTCAATTCAGGTCAATACTCAGATTTCCTAAATTGTTATAAGGGTCAACAGTGACTACAGATAAGGTCAATCAAATAATACAGTGATTCTGTTAGTTGTTTGATACATGTGTGGTTTCAATATTTCAGCTTTTTAAAATATGAGGAAGGAATATCAGCACAGTTTATTGACATACAATGCAAAATATTACATTTCCCGCTGCTGTAGTGGGAAAAAATCAACCCCCAAACCCATCCCTCCCGCCATTAAAAAAAACAACTCCCCCCCCACAACTTGTCCCCACAATAATTTGTTTCTTTGATATTTGAGAAGCAATTAAATTCTTCTTAATTACAAGAGTGAAGACTTCCTTTACCTGCATTTACTCTCATGGACCCTCCCATGCATAATATAATGGAAAACAATCAGTGTTAGAGAAATGCTTTTTTTTTTTTTTCCAGAGATGATACTCAACATTTTGTTTTAATTAGTTGCAGATTTATTCCTTTCCCTATCCACTTAAAACAGAAAATAATACTTTCTGTTGTGGAAGGCTAGTACAAGTATAGTTGACCTAAATATAATTAATGAGCACTGAAGTGAAGAAGGCATTAAAGATGAAGCTTGTTGATGACAGAACACATTTGTTGCAGATTAATAATCTTCTGTTGATTGGGTTATTGATGCTATTCCCAAGATGTGAGCATGGCAATTTACAGGAAAATGAATACTTCTTTGTTTCCACTCTTAAATAGCAGTACGTCATGACATAACAAAAGAAGTGGTTGACATGCCACATAGGTAATTTAGTTGCAGCTCCATTCCTATGAATCGCAGCCAAGTAATTAATCTTTTACCTAGGAGACAGTACTGGGGATATTAATAAAATGTGGGAACAAGAATAACTTTTATATAAGGAAAAGAAAGTACATGGTTTAAAGAGGATTGATACTTTGCACGAATATGAAAAAAATTGAATTTTGGTATTAGTGTAAGAAATGTCTAATTGATGGATATTGCTACCATACAACAGAGGAAGGAACTGAACCTGGATAACTGCATATGAAATTTGTAAGTGTTGCAACAATAAGATTTGTAGGAAGTTTTCTGCTTTGCATGCAGCATGTACTGTGTTTAGTCTAATTAGTTTTTCATGGATTTGAAGACACATTCTACAGATAGGAGTGCATCTGTTTTCCCCAAGACACACATTATTCTGATTAAATATTTGAAATTAAGATGGAGTGATTTCATTAGTTGGTTTTGATAATAGAGGTTGGTTCAATGAAAAAAATTGGCAATCTCTTCTAAATGTTTCAAAAATCTGAAGTGGCATGACTTTGTGATTAAAATTGTTTAATTAGCATTTCCTGAAAAACTAGGAATTAACCAAAGAACAGAATTTCTGTAAGAATCATGTGGAAGTTTTGTACTATAAATTTTTCTTTTACATTCATGCTGGATTTTTTTTAATTGAATCAGTGTGAGATCAAAGTAGTTAATTCTACTCTGTAGGTAACTTTTCCCATTAATTTGCAATGTGCATTGACTCCTAAAAAGAAAAATAAAAGTAGCCTTGTATTCTTTACAGCCTTTCTGCCTGAGAGTTCTTATTAAAAAAAACAATTGCTGTCTACATCAGGATCAGGCTATTAACAAAGCCAAAGCAGAAAATATTCAAATTCATCTTCTTTCAAAAATAGATTCATAGAATAATTTGGGTTAGAAGGTGTAATGAGTTAGATTTAGTAACTAAACTGAAACACCAATTGTAGTTGTGGTTCAGTTCACTTACTTGTTTTTGTGAGATAAGAATTAGGAGAAATTACAAAGCAGGCTTAAAAACTTCTAAAAGTATAAAGATAGTTTATTGTTACTAGATAGGATTAAAAGAAAAGGAACACTACACTAAGAAAGTAAAAAGGAAAAAAAAAACACATTCCTTTCTTCGCCATCCCCCACCCCTCCCCCAGCCCTATCACTTCAGGGCACACAGACCTCCTCACAGGTTTTTCGGGAGAGAACAAGGAGAATAACAAAGATGGAATTTCTGGTCAATATTAGAGTTCTTAAAAAGTCTTTCCAAACTCCAGGAAAAGAAAGAGGTCTCCTTTCTGCTTCCGTGTGGTTTCTGAACTGCCACCACAATAGTCTGTCCAGTCAGAGACAGTCCATTGCACTGAGCATCCAAACATGGGGTATTCTCAATTCCCTCCCCCATGTCCTTTAAATGGGTAACAGAACAGTTTATGGTATTGCAGTTCTTTACCACGTTTTTTGCAAAAAGGTCGGTTTAAGCTTCTCAGCCCTCACAGCACCGCCCTCTTCTTTAAGCTGCCATTTTCAGTTCCAGCCCGCCTGACTTACTTTTCACTTCTTCCTCCAACTTTAACTCCATGGTGAACAGCTTCTGTTGAAGGAAAAGCTCTTCTCCTTCGATGCTGCTAGTTGCTTGATCGTTTCTTCCTTCGGAGAAAACCGAAAATCAGTTTCTTCCAGGCCTGTGGGGGACCCGGTGGAGTAGGGGGAGGGGAAATCCCTCCCAGATCTTGGGAGCCGCTCGGCGATCTTGCAGCCCCCCAATTGCTCCTTGGCTGCTTGCAGCTTTTTTTGTGGGGGACCCTGATGCGTGCCAGGGACCCCTTGCCCTGGCATTTGGGGGAGGGGAGCTCTGCCCCGGCTCCCCAGGGCCAGACCCAGAGCTGTCCCCCTCCCTCCACCTTCTCCCAGTCGCAGCTGGATCAAAGAGGCTTTTCCCTCGCCTCCTGCAGGTTTAAATATGCAAAATGGCAGAAGCGCCATTGGATTAAAAAGCTGTCAATTAATTTCAGCTCCAACCCATGACAGAAGGGACCTTTAAAAGTCACCTAGTCCAACCTTCCTGGAATGAGCAGGGCCGTCTTCAATGAGATCAGGTTGCTCAGAGACCTATCCAATCTGATTTTGAATATTTCCAGAGTTCGAGCAACCACAACCTCTCTGGGCAACTTGTTCCAGTGTTTCAACATCCTTGTTGCAAAAAAAAATTCTTTCTTATATCTAGTCTGATTCTACTTTTTAGTTCAAAGCCACTACCCCTTGTTCTCTCAAAACAGACACTGCTTAAAAATCTGTCCCCATTTTCCTGATAAGCTGCCTATTAAATATTGAAAGGCTTCAATCATGTCTCCCCAGAGCCCTCCCTTGATGAGGGATGTACAGCCCCAGCTGCCTCAGCCTGTCTTCAGAGGAGAGGTGCTCCAGCCCTCTGATCATCTCCACGGCTCTCCTCTGGACTGTCTCTAACAGCTCCATGTCCTTCCTGTGCTGAGGACTCCAGAGCTGGATGCAGCACTGCAGGTGGGGTCCTACGAGAGCAGAGTAGAGGGGCAGAATCACCTTTCTCAACTTGCTGACCAGATAGGGAAAAAAAAAAGTTATTATACTTATTAGAAAAATCAATACAAAAAAAGAGATTACTGACCTTTTCATTGAGCAGTGCTAGGACCCCCCTACTTGAAAGTAGGAAATTTGACATTTTCCAATTATTATTCTTAGATTGGGTGCATGTTTTACTGATCTTATCAAAATCTACAAAATATTGGGCAACTGAAAAGGTGGTATAAAATGAGTTTGCTGGAGGCTTCTTAAATTTTTGCATCAAAAATCTCCAAAGACTGCAATGATGTGACCTGGGTTTTATTCGACTATTCCCTGAGGCTTAAAGGTACATGATATACAAACATGCAAAACAATGGAAGTAAATTTTATTATTTGCACCCTCCTGTATCTTCAGTATCTGAGAAGCAAAAGCTGGTTTGACTACAGGGAAAAGAGGAGCCAGCACTGAAATAAAATATATAGTATACAGGCTGGATGAGCATCTGGCATAGATGGGGGGAGAATGCTTGGAAAATTAAACTAAGAAGTAACAGGAGCATTGAATAAGGATATAACAATGGAAATATGAGTGTTGAAAAAGGAAATATATAGCAATGGACACCAGACTGGTGGTAGGAATGTAAACAGATTTTGAATAAGCCAAAATGCTAGTCCTTTCCCACAATATTCTTCAGACAGTTCAGCCACATTAATCAAGGGTCATATTAGGTGAAGACCTCTGTTTTTGTGTTCTTCCTGGTGCTTTCTAAATTTTTGTATAGTAATATGGTCCACTGTTCTGTTGGCAGGTAATCACATTTAAAAATAGATCCTTTTCCTTCTCATCAGTGTTATTTTGAGTAATTTTCTTATTAAATACTTGGATATTTTTAGTGCACATTTGCCATACCACCTCACATCTGAAAAATAAAACTGGTGTAATGAATGTTTTAGAAAGAGCACATGGGTTCTGAGAATTCAGACCTTCTGGAATTTCAGAAGTGTTTCTCCTTGCTTCTTATCTGTCTGATATTCTTCATGTTTTGGATTGGGACATCTGGGAAGAAAACTTGACAAATGCGACCTACTGACTTGTTACATTACTTCTTTAATATTTCAACTAGAATCAGAAGTAGCCTGCTGTTGAAATTCCATAATATATTCTGGTGGCTGGCTGGTATTGAACTTCACTAAATTATGAGCTTTTCTGAGACAGAAAGACTGGATAAAGATATGAATATGTTGTCGATCCTGTTTTAAAACATTTTTATTAAAAAATTTAAAATAATATTGTTGTGATTTTATAAATTCATATTAGAGATACTTTTGCTAAAATCTTCGATGTTGATTCTTTGAGTGATCCTAAACTACTCACTCACAAGAGAATATAGGGACAAGATTTATCTCCCTTATCTTTAGCCACTTTAAGAATCTTTTCTGCTCTTTCTTAGTTAGAAGGATGAAATAAGCATTTTTCAAGAGCAAATTATTCCATACAAAGTCAATCACTCACTCTATTCTAAGATTGCATGAATCATTGTTTCGATGTGATTTGAACATTTCCTTATCCATTGCCGTAAAAATCAGCATAGATTATATTAACGTAAGGTAAAATATTCATTAGGAAAGGCACATCTAACACTAGCTGTGCTCATTGTTTCCAGAGTAATTTACATTTTGAAAAAGAGTATTTTGCTGATTATAATAAAACAAAATCAAATGTCTTACAGTAGTAGTAAAAGTATTAATGTCAATTATATTGTACATACTACACAGACAACACTTGAAATGTGTTAATGAGGAAGAGACAGAGGTCACTGCTCTAACTGCTAATTCAGGATTATTCATTTTGGCAAAAGCTGGATGACATACTTCAACGGAAATTTCAAACATTACATTAGGTAGACCTAAATGCTTCTGCTACAGAATTTGTTTTACAGTTGTAATTTTTTTTTTCCAGAAGGAGAGAGAATCAAGTCACATTCCTTTAATCTTAACACATGAAAAACAAAAGCACTGTAGATTTTTGATTCCTAAAAGAAAGATTGTTTGTTTGCTTTCATGCTTTATTTTTTAATTATTTTTTTTGATCATTATTAATGATATTTATTCAAGCCATTCTATTCATAACATATATGACTTCTCTTATTGAGAGAGATAAATAAATTCGGACCCTACTTAGAACTGTTCTTTTTTTCACTGTACACATTAATTTTAAAATTTAGTTTTTATGTTTCTTTTGCAAATAAAGGTATAATGACTGCTTACAAGCTTCTAGCTGATCATTATCAAAAACTCTGGGGGTAGGGGGGTACCTCGGGTGATAATCAAGATATTAAATGTTTGTCTACCTAGAGCTCTGACAATAATGAAAAAAAAACCCACAAAAACTTCCTGATAATTTTGTTGTTTGATACTAATGTCACGCTATTTTACCATGAATAGGAAAAGCCAATTCTCTTTTGAAAACATTCACAGTATAAAAATTCCAACTTTATATTTAATTAAGTCATTCTGTAAGAAGTATCTTCTTGTTTGTTTCCTATCTAATTCCTATATTGTCAAAAAATCAGAGAATTCTTAAGGTTGGAAGAAGCCTCCAGGATCCTCAAGTCCAACCTTTGACTGATCATCACCTTGTAAACTAAACCATAGCACTAAGTGCCACATCCAGTTGTTTTTTGAACACTTCCAGGGATGGTCACTCTACCACTTCCTTGGGAAGTCCGTTCCAATGCTTGACAACTCTTTCAGTGAAGAAATTATTCCTAGTGTCCAACTTGAACCTCCCCTGGCACAACATCTTGTCTAATTTTGAGTGAATAAGTGGAAGTCAATGCATATGATGATGAACAGGTGATGTATATGTCAGTGTAGGTGGGAGGGGAAGGAAAGACAAGACGTTGGAATATGCAAAGCATCCTCAGCAACTGGGCACTGACAGCAGAACCTCCAGAGTTTTCACTAGAAAAAAAAAAACAGTTTAAAAGGTGTGATCTTTGCAGTACAGATGTTAAATTTATATTTAATTAATCTTTATACTATTATAGTTCTTTTTTTAAAAAATCACAAATTCTATTCTTGTCCTCTTTGTTATCTAAAATTTTATTTCACAATTTCTATCCAAAGTTAGCTAAGACTTTTTAATTCTCTCTCTGAACCAGAATATCTTCAGGTAGTGGAATAGTAATTCAAAGCAGAAAACCCCAGAAAAATATTAATTTCTTAGAGCATGTCTGTGTATTTTCAGGCCTTATGCCACTAGACAGCAGCAAGGAGCCTACATGTGCTGGGAGTCCCAGTAAAAATGAGCTGTGAAGGTGTTCAGGAGTCTGGCCTCACAGTCTGATGATGTGAGAGCCTGTTGACCACAGCTGGATTGAATTGAGCATCCAGGCGGAATACAGCCAGCTGGTGATGGGGAGGTCTGGCTCTCAGACAGACCTACCAAAGGGAAATCTCAGTTCCAAGTAACCACAAATTTGAGGTTCTCATATTTTGCTGGGTTGTTGTCAGAACCAGCCTGGTTTTATGATTCAGCATTTCTGTCCCTCAGTCCTTAGTGACAATAGCATCTTCTGTTTGTCTTGTTAAACTATCAAGGTTTTTTTTCCTGATTTATGTTTTGCTGCTCATTGTCTGGTCAGATGGTCTCATTTTTAGGTATTTGTGGTAACTGCTCGGTCAAACATGAAAATATCATCTTCACTTGTGTTTTATAGAACAATATAAAAAAAAGGAGAATTAATCTGTATTAGACTTCCCTGTCTTCTTTCCCTTTCCTCCTTTCACATCCCTGAAAATAAGAACAAGGAACTAAAACCTCAGCTCTATCCAAGTTACAGAGAATGCAGTCATAGCAATTTTAATGTAAATGGTTTCAAAGTATGTCTTTGCACATTCCAGTTCATAGCTATCCCACTGGAACACATGGAGGTCAGTTCTAATTTATGTCAAGCTGCTGTGGTCACACAGAGCTGAAAATAAAGCCCAGCACTTATCACTAGCAGAAAAGGCTTTTCTTTATTTTTACAGAAAAAAAAATAGAAGGAAAAAAAAATTGATGTGAGAGTCTCTGTGGGAGGTCTATGCACAGGTTATTTTTCCTTGATCTAGGAAGATCTTCCTTAGCAACCCAAGGGCCATCTAAATACCAAATATGTTTGTCAATCTTCAAAATAAATTTCTACCAAAGTTGGCTACTAAAGCCCTCTCTCAAACTGAGCAGATAATATACTTCTTTGAACATTACTTTCTATAATGCTAGTCACAGAAGACATAATATCCTGTGCCCTACACATTAAATTGGACTGTTAGTTGTGTTAGGACAGAGAAAACATAACCAGAGTAGCTCACAGAGAGACCAGCTGATATAAAACTTTATGTAAGATAGAGGAATGTTTTAAAATTAAATTTGCTTTTACAAAACTTGATAGTGGTTCAAATTACTTAAGCATCAGTTGACAAGTGAGAGTATTAGTTGTGTAGAGGGCATAATGTCCACTCTGCCTTTAGTGTGTAGATTGCCTTCATTGTGCACTACATCTGTTATGCAAAACTGTCTTATCCTCATCTTTATTATCAGCTTTATTACCAGTATGGTAGTTGTATTTCTGTTCGTCATTGTTCAGTATAATTCTCCGTTGATTAAAATAATTTTTGAAAATTAAAGCCTTTCCTAAAGCTTGGACAAAAATATCTTCAGTTCCTGAAAGGTCTTTTCACTATGGCAGGAGGTTTTAAGAAGTAATTCATATTTATGTTCCTTTCAGAAAAATATTCTTGAGAGATGACATGTACTATGGTACTGGAAACTTTATCTTCCTGTCAGAGCTGATGTGGTAAAGTCAACTGAACAAGATAATAACATATCTCTTGTAAAGGTGGAAGGTGAGTCAGTGCACAGGGGAAGAAAGATGAAAGAAGTTTTCAATCTCAAATTATTTTGGAGCAAGCAGTGATGTGCTAGCCAGTCTTAGCTGGCTAACATGATGAGTGCCAGGCCTAAGAATATTGGATATGTAAGAAAAGTTAAATAAGTTTGGAACTGAAACACAGAAACCTCCCCCCACCAAAGACATTGAAACTACATTGCTTTGGTACTAGAAGGAATATTTTCATTTTAAGAATGGTGCTTGGTTATTGCTAAAATATATTATCCATGGGATAACTTGAAAATAATGAAAAAAAAAAAAAGAATTAGTGAGAGTGATTTGTCTTTTAATAGTAAAAGGGAAAAATCATTAAATACATTGGGGAGATTTAAAAATATCTTAAATAATTAAAACTCCCACTATAGGCATACTAAATGTTGTATACTTTTGCAAGTAAAGGTTTGTCTTGGAAAGCTTACATGTAAGTTTAGTAAGCTTTCTGAACAAGTGATTTCCTTAATGTTTCCTTACTATTGTGTAGAAAATGTAGGAAAAATTGCTGTGGTTTAAGTGGAACAGTATAGGAAATTAGATGATCTTATTGCACTCTGCTGTGCATTTTCTTGAGCAAGAATATACTTCTCCAGTGACCTCATTACTCAAGGCTGTGACTAGGTTGTTTTCTGAGAATTTATCCCAGAAGTCTAGAGTTGATTTTTAATTTCTTCTTCCTCTGTGCTAATCTCCAGTAAACAGAATTCTTTTCAGAAGATGAGGATGCACCCTACTCTTTAAGATAAAACTGCTCTTAATTTTTCCTAATGTGACTTTGAACACATTCAAGGGAACAATTCATCCAGAAAGTACCTTCAAGTTTTAAATAATCCAAAGATAGCCCCATATATGTTCTTATAATCTATATGGATAATAAAAAGCACTGTCTACTGTCAAGGACAAGTTTACCTTTGAGAAAAGTAATGAATAAAATGGAATATCAACTGCTACTATTAGATGTCTATAAAATGTTTTTGTTGTCTTTAAAGAAAAAAAGGATATGATACTTATATACTGAGTAAGCATGTAATACAGGGTGCCACAATTAATTTCTTCTTCTACTGTCATTTAAAGGAAAAATTTTCATGAGTGTGTGTGATTTGTTTCCTCAGAAAAGGTGTCTGCTTCTATGATAGTAGTTTTTATTTTTCTAAGTGTTACGTTTCTTTTTCCCTGTTTCCAGTGTATGTAATGTATGATATAGGAGAAGGCAGGAAGGTTTTTTTTTGGGGGGGAAAGGGGGTGTGCCTCTTTGTGAACCATTTTTTAAAAATATTGTTCTTCTATCTGAAGTTGCATAGCTCTGCTTGTTGCTTGTAAAGAAAAGTGAAATCTGACAATCATTGTCACAGCAGCTCATCCAAACTCTCCTGAGTAACCCAGCCCAGAGCTGACTCCTGGCAAAACAGCAGTCAGGATAGTTCTGGATGAAAAAACGTGGCAGCAACCAACTCTTCCGAATTACGATTTTTCATAGAAGAGCCAATCAGGAAAAAATAAGAATTCATTTATGAAACAGAAGAAATGATAAAAATGTAAGATTGCATACGCTTATCTTATGTGCAGTCATATTTGGGAAAGGAAAGTGAGGCACAACCTTTGGATTTCAAAGTCACTAAAGTAAGTTGTATTGCCTTGACCTGTATAGAGAAAATTTTATTTGTATGGTTTTACCTAAAACTCACACTTTATCTTCTCTGAGTGGAAAATAGAAAGTATACTGAAGAGTTGAGGAAGCTCTACTTTTTCTTCTCTTAGAAGTTCTTCCTGTCTGAGGTGTTTTAAAGTAAGTAGAGTATTAGGCCGCTGTGGAAATCTGCAGGTGGTAAAGGTTTAAAGGTTTTTTTGGAAACATTATTTTATTCTTATTCAAATGCTAGAAAATAAATATAAAATTTGACATGTTCTCTCTTTCTTGTTTTTGATGTCTAACATGAAGGGAAACAGAAGATGGCATGGCCTGTTACAAGAAATTAAAAGGACAGCAGTTTTTCATGAATTTGGTGATATGGAATTATAACTACACATAATGCCGTGAGAGATGAACACCCTGAAGAACATTTTATCTTCTTATTTGAAAGAAACATTTTGGAAACAGGTTTGTATCCTCTCTGTGATGCCTTTGTCTATCTAAATCTATGCATTTATATTTAATTTTTTGCATCTATACAGGGTCAAGACTTACTTCCTATTCGAGGCTTTCAAACAGTCTATTGCAATCTCTAGATTATTTGACCGTTCTCATATTTAAACAGGTTCATCTAAAGATGCGACATTCTGGGAAGATTTTAGGAAAATCCACAATGGCAAAATTGCCATTCTTTCTTCCATATATAGATAATTTGGAGTAAGGACTTTAACTTCTAAGTACTTAGAATTAAATCAAAAAATAAGTCAGACTCCTTTTTCCATATTTCAAAATCACTGTGCAACATATAATTCAACCCGCAATTCAGAAGAAAGTACCCAAATTATCTGAGCTTTTATCATTCATCTAAAGAGTAAAAATATCTAAGAATAGAATGACTTCCTGCTGTGACAGCAAAAGGTAAAAAGCAATCATTCTATTTCTTGAGAAAACATGAGAGTTTCTCTTATTCAAATACTGAGAAAAAAATCAAAGCTAAAGCTAATTAGTAAAGAAGTCTGTATGGCACTAGAGAAATCCACCCAGTTTGAATGTTCAGAGGATGCAGTGAGATGTGAAAGACATGATTTTCCTTGGTCTATCTAATGCTGAAGAAAAGCTTGAATTTCTGCCACATCTCATCTGAGTCTCCTAAATACTAAATAAATTAATGTTACTACAGGTACAGGGGTTTATGTCTCAATTTGACTAAAGAGCTTGGATATGAGTGGGAAATTTTGTCAGAATTTGATATTTTTAAGAAAATGGTCTGTTCAAAGCTTCTGAGAACTCTGATTTCTAGCACAGCACCTTGTTTATTTTGTTTTATTTTGAAATGTTATACTGGAACAGTGGACCTATTTAATAATGGCAATTATACAATTCAGTGTTGAATTAGAAATATGTTCCCATTTCAATGTGACTGTTCTCCACGTTTTAATTTCAGTCTGGAAGGGAGGATATTGTTGGTCATTTAGATGATATGGTTTTTGTCCTCTCTTGGATCAGTGACTTAACCATAGGATTTCATTTTAAAGAGTACTCACAGGTCTACTACTGCCAACAGTAAGATGACCTGGTAATATTCAGAGTTCAAAGTTTAATTGCGATGGATCAATCATTACAAAGTTCAAAGAACATTATTAAGCAAGCTGCATATTCTAGGTCTTGAGGCAATATAGAATTAATTGTCAGGAAAACATTGGAAAAGGAAAGCACTTTAATCTTCTTGTCCTCAGTGTGACATATGTCAAGTTTCCAAATATGTAACATGATATCATAGCTGCAGCAGGAGTGTCCAATTTAGCCAAGGAGAAGGTGCAAAGTGACCTAGTGGATCTTTTTAAATTATTATTATTTTGAAGTTAGTAAACCAAGTAATATTTAAAGGTGCAGTACACAAGTTTTCTACCAAATTTTTTCTGCATACGCTGAAGGTATTTACTGATAACAATTATTTTATTTTTCCTCGCGGTCAAGCAATTGAGTATTTTAGAATAGAAGTTGTCTTTGATGGTTCATAATAATTAATTCATATTAAGGTACTAAGGTTGAATAGATTTCAGTATTAGAAAAGAAATGATGGTATTTCTTACAATGAATCACATCTCACACACCTGGAAATCTTCTGATGTGTATCTAAGCAAACATTTTAGTTGATCGTGCTGTATACATGCATGAAACAAAAGCTAGCTAGTAAAACAGATGAAAACTTAAAAAGTCTGCAGTTTAGTAAAAGAGTGACTTCTCTTGAAAGTAGAAAAATCTGAGAAATAAATGTGATGACATTTTAATCAAACTTTCCCTTGTTTAGTTTTGCTTTATTTTGTTTTCTTTGTGATATCTGTATCCATTGTGTATTAAACAAGCAGTATGGTTTTCTCAGGTAAAATCATGTTAATGATGTCTACACAAAATGAAATTGAGATGGAAATTTCAGATTCTTGGATAAAAATAAAATAAAATAAGAGTTAGACACAGTTGTTCCTATGTCTTATGCCATCACATACAGAAATATGAATAATTTTCCAGTCTACTAACAAAGTTTCAGCAGCTCTAATATGTTGACTTTCAAAGAATGATGGAGAGAGTCCAAAAGAAAGGAATATGAATGATCAGTGATACAGAACAACTCATACCCAAGGTACACTTGAAAAAATAAAGGTTTTATTTTTTTAAGTGAAATATAGTTAAATCTATGACTCAATCATAATTGGAATTCAGTTGAGAGTCTGCATTAATATCCTAACATATTTTGCAGAAATATTTTGCTTACCCTAGCACTAAACCTGGTACAGATGGAAGCTGGGGCATGCAAAATGTAAATCAAAACTTTACTCTGAATACACTGACCATGCTAATTCATGTTCACATGCACAAAATTCAGTGGCCTTCTACTAGTTTTGGTTTCTTAATTGAAAACCTTTGCAATCACTGTATTAACACTTTCAGCCATGGAGTAGAACATCCCTAATATCTCACAATAAAGTCAGAGTAGACTGGTGTAAAACATTTGTGGATTTGGTTTAATCTAGCATACTCGCCTTCACATTAAAATAGGTTTTCATCATGCACTACACCTGAAAAAAGAGGTTCAAGAAACAAATATGTCAATTTGTTGATGACTTCCTTTCAGATGAAATGTGGTATCTGACTTCTTATGTACTTTTAGTCCCTGAGAGTGGTTTAAACAAAATGGTCCAAAGCAGTTAGTTTGACTTCATTTGGAGTCTAACTAGAAGCTCACAGAGAAGAATATGTCTTCCCAGACTCTCAGGAGGTTATAGCAAAGCATTAGCTTCTTAATCTCTTCTTAAGAGAAAATTATTTAGGTCCACTGGGTTATGAAGACTGAACTCAATGGTGAGAAATTTATATGGAGTGTGGAACAAATAAGAAACATTCCTAAGTGCTACAGTAAAAATGCACAAACCATGAAAACCAATGGGGGAATGACAATAGTATTTGGTTGCAGTGCTTGACTTCAGAATTGAGTTTACCAGGTCTGTTATATGGCTTGAAATTGCACGTAACCTCAGAATCACAGAATAATTCAGGCTGGAAGGGACCTTCAAGATCATCTAGTTCAATCCCCCTGCCATGGGCAAGGATACCTTTTACTACACCAGGTTGTTCAAAGCCTCACCCAGCCTTGCCTTGAACACTTCCAGGGATGGAGCATCAACAGCTTCTCTGGGCAACCTGTTCCTGTGCCTCACCACGCTCAAAGTGAATAATTTCTTCCTAAAATCTATCTCAACCTGCCCTCTTTTAGTTTAAAGCCATCTCCCCTATCACTACATGCCCTTCTAAAAAGCGCATGCCCTTTCCATTTTTCTTGTAGACCAGTGAAATCCCCCATGCATGTAAAAGGTTCCCGCAATAAATAGGACAAGAAATAAGTGACATTTGGTTCAGCAAGTGGGAAACGTACTTCCTGGCTTTTCAATTGGAAGATCTTCGTGAGGATTCTTACTCCTGCTATATGCCTGAAAACTGTACAATATAAGAATCAGTAAAGCTTTCAGATGCTCTGTCTCTACAAAATCTGTGAGGTGCACTGCATGTTCCATAGTGATATCTATCCTGATGCTGAGAAGATCTCATAGGTCACATGTAGTGCTATAAATACTGGAGGAAATTCCAGTGACTTGCAAGGGAGACAATGATGTACCCACTCACAGGGCTGTTCTTGCTTGGCAGTGCATTAGAGGTGGAACACATAGACAATAGAAATGAAGCCAGTTTGCATGTAATCTAAGCTAGGTTATTGTTATGAAAGTTGTTCTCAAGAACAGCTTGTTATGTCAGTGTAGATGTGGTATTCTTCCCAACATATTGTGTCGACCCTTAAGAAGCAGCCACTTATTAGAGAAGCTTTAAAGACTAATGGGTCATGAATGAGCCACTGGAGACATAAAACGTTGTAAAAGACGTTTGCACAAGGTCTGTATTATCATTTAAACAGTAAATATACATTTTTCACAGCACGCTGCATCTAAATTAGTAAAAATCTTATATCAACATACTTGTCTAAACAGAAACCAATACTCAATATTTCTCTGGAAATATGTCTTCAGTTATTTATACAATACACATCATCCATATAGTGTGAAACTACAGTTTGATTTGACTTCTCACAACACCATAAATCAAAACAAACAAACACACAAACATACAACCTTAGAGTGAGAGAAATACACACTTTCTTTACTCATAATCTGTAAGACCAAATGAATTTAAGACAATAAAAATTTTAATTAACTTTTAGAATGTTTTTAAGAGCCCAAACACATCTTGGGAAAATGTTCTTTTGACAGTATTTTTTTAAACCTGAACTCTTCATTCAATTCTGAGAAGTAATGTACTTAAGTAAGAAATCTTTTCCAGTTGAGTACTCTCTTTAAACTTCTTTAGGCAGAATATGTTTGCAATAAAGTTAGAACCCCTGTCCTCCTAAAACATTAGATTTACAATGGTAAATTTAATGTAAAGCTAACTAAACTAATGATGTGTCTGTAGAAAGTACTTTAAATGTCATTATATACTGTATCTGTTGTTTGAAAGTGGTTATTTGAATTATGGGTCATTTCTGCAGTTTAGAAGCTTGTAAAAAAGCCCAAGAAGACCCAAACTCAAACCTGTTTTTGTTTTTGACTCTGATCTAATCATTAATTAGGGTAGCTTGAAGTTTCAGTAGGGCACACAGAGACCATTTTAGAGAGTGTTTTAAATGCTGTAATTAAGTTGTAGGAGCAGTATTCTCAAAAATAAAAATCTTAATGGAAAAAAAAATCTTGCTATAACTATTTGGCCAAGTGCCTTCTTGTTTTACCTCCCATTTTCACAGCTCTGACATGTAGCAGTGCATATTTTAACATAAAATAGCAAGTCTGAAACTATGACATGCTGTATATTTATTCTTGTGTGAAGTAAAACTTTTTTTAATAGTACAGATGATTATATCTATTTTTTTCAAATGAAGTGTTTCTTTTAAAGTGTAAGGTTTATTTTCACACTTCTGATTGCCAGAGAAGCAGGAAACAGAGAACTGTACATCAGACATTTAAATCCAGACATTATGCAATCATGATAACAAGGATTAATAAAGATTAATTTAGCTCCCACTTAAAAGCCCTGGTGTTTCAGAAGTACAACTGTCTAGCTTGTATGAGGGGAAAAATTATAATTTCCTTTTCAAATGTGCCTCTTTGTTGCACAGTCGACAGTTGTCCATGATTTGATGAATATTTGTGTCAAACTATTCTCTAGCAACCTTTTCTTTAAGATATAGCTGTTCAAATCTATTACAAAAAAACCAAAAAAACCCCAACAACAAATACCCTGAATGGCTCATTTCAATTTATTAGGTGCATGGAACAGGTTTCATTTAACTCAAGTGCAAAAATCTTCATTTTCTTCATTGATCCAAACTGCAAGTAAGAAAGACATAATTTCCAAGGACCTTAATTTTAAGAAGATGATAAGATGATAGCTGTTGATTAATATAATAATTGTGTTCTATTAAAACTACTCTGAAAAAAAAAGGTTTCTGTATACCTGGATACTCTTTGGGAATGTAACAGGTGGCCACAGAAACAACATCATGAGACGTATGTACGTTTGCAAATGGGAACAAAATCTTTCAACCTAAATTCTTCTGCATTTTATGTTTCAACATAATTTCTTTGGACTAAATGCTATTACCTATACTATCTATTTTTACCTATCTCCCATTTAAACATTATTACTGTAGTATGTATCTTCTCCCAAGGGTAATACTAATACATATATTTTTATTTAAAGCAATTTTGCAGGGACGGTCATGTTTCTTTTAAGAACAAGAATGAACAAGTGGTCACACCAACTGCTGGGATTTGAGGTTGGCAAGGTAAAATAGAAAAAAAAAAAAGAAGAAAGAAAAGAAAATATCAGGAACAACAAATTAATGTCTCAATAAACAAATTTAAAACAAAACCAAAAAAATCCCCAAATGTTACTCGCAAATGAATAATGTGTGTCAATGCGAGCAAGAATAGCAAGAGAGAGCCAGGAGGAGCATGAACTAGAGAAGAAATGAAGACAGGATTATAATGTAAAAGAATAGATGACAAGGCCAGAAATTCACATCCACATCAAGAAGAGTCAAATCTGCATTAGGACCTGCTTTTTAGCAAAAATTTGAAAACTGGCCCTGGAGTTGATTCAGGAAATTGAAGCTTCTGCTGCCTGCCAGGAGCACATTGATGAATCGTGCTAAGCTAAACTTAAGGTTGAAATGGATATAACAGCAGGGAAAATGCTACGGAGCTGCATTGTCAATGGAATAACCAGCACTATGAGGGGAAGTGTGACTGCACCCAGCTGCAGAAATGGAACCTCAGCAGACTTTCTAGGGGCACAGAAGAGATTTAATGATTAGAAGCCAGACCATATTAAAGCTACGAGAACAGTTTAGGGATACTTTATTATCGGGATGCATGAGTTAAAAAAATAATGCCTTTTTTAAGAGTGGGTTCAATTAATGTTCCAGGGAAATAACTTCCTGGACTGAAGGTTGAGATGAAAACCCTGACACTAAGGCATGGCAGAAATCAAGGGAGAAAGGTACTAAAGGATTTTGAGGATTCTAAGTTCTTGTGCTGTTTTTGTCTGGGGTAGAGGTAATATTCTTCACAGTGGTTGGTATGGGGCTGTGTGTTTTGGATTTGTGCTGAACACAGAGTTGATAATAAAGAGATGTTTTTGTTATTGCTGAGCAGAGCTTGCACAGAGCCAAGGCCTTTTCTGCTTTTCCTACTTCCACGCTGGTGAGGATGTTGGGGGTGCATGGGAGGTTGGGAGGAGTCACAGCCGGGACAGCTGACCCCAACTGACCACAGGGACATTCCAGACCATACCACATCATGCTCAGTATGTGAAGTGGGGAGAAGAAGGAGGAAGGGGGCATGTTTGGAGTGATGGTGTTTGTCTTCCCAAGTAACCATTACCTGTGATGGGGCCCTGATCTCCTGGAAATGGCTGAACTCCTGCCTGCCCATAGAAGCAGTGAATTAATTCCTCAGTTTGCTTTGTTTGCATGTGTGGCTTTTGCTGTCCTTATTAAATTTTCATTATGTCAACCCATGAGTTTTCCAGCTTTTACCCTTCCAATTCTCTCCCTGATTCTACTGGTGTGGCAGGCAGTGACTGAGTGGCTTTGTGGGGCTTGGCTGCTGGCTGGGGTCAAACCATGAGAGTTGTCCATAAGGATTGGGTTCTGCTAACAATCCAAATTATATCAATTAACAAAATGTGTTGAAATTTAACAACCTGCAGTGAAAGGACAACGAATAAGAATTTTTGTTATAAGTCTAGGAAGAAGAAATTGTATATTGTAGTTATCAGTGGATGACTATGACATGTAGCTGAAAATTAATGGGATTCTAAAATATATGATCTAAGTGGGATCTTGTAACAATAAGAATTATTAGCGATATTAAGACCATCTGTTCTAGATGAAACTCGTCCTAAACTGGTCAGCATATAACACAACAAGCAGTGTCATCTCCTTCCTTTCACAAAACCCAGTGAATTAAATGGATGACATTCATCTGATCCTGCAGTCAGAAACTCTTATGCTTGGCTGGTCCTGGGTAGCAAAGTGTGAGATATACTCTAAAATAGTGCTGATGCTCTCTCTATTCTATTTTGTCTTAAGGAGAGATGTTCTGAACAGAAGTTTTATATGGAGGAGTCACACACTAGCTGAGGCCAGCTGACCTAGAATCTGAGATGTGGCTAGATTCTGATCAGGAATAAAGACCCTAGACTTAATTCTGTATGTAGGTAGTATTATTGGGAATTAATAGATATGATTACGTTAATCAGGAGTCTTGTGACATCCTACAGAATACCACCTGGTATTCATTTATTCTATTTTTTATTTGTTTTGTAGTTGCTCTGCAGTTTTCTCTAAGCACTGTATAGTTTACCTGCTAAGCATTAGATATTACTATTCCAGCTCTAGAGATAAATGCATTGTTTTTATAGTAAAAGACAAGTACTGAATGTGTGATGTTCAAGACAGAAAAACGATGAAAAAATAGTCAGAGTCTGATCTAGTATAACTATTTTGGAATTATTTCTGTTTCTGTTCTGTAAACAGGATTTGTCCATCTGTGTAGTCTGCAAACCTTGCTCATTTAACGGAGTTGAAAGAATGTGAATATTTCATTTTTCATTATAAATTATATTAAATTAATGTAAAATTATATAAACTTAAATATATATACATATATACATACACACATAAATATATATATAATATAATATATAATATTATATATATATTATATATTAATATAATTATAAAATATAATTAAATATAATAATAATATATATAATTATATATACATAAATCTAACATTTTATATAAGGGAAGCATGTTCGTTGCATGGCTGTCAACTGTTGCTCCAAATGGCAAAGGTCTCTTGTAGTTCTTGTGTCCTATCTGACAGCCCCATGAACACTCCAGAGGGACAGGTTAGAATGCCACTAGATATATATGGCTAGTCACATCAAACTCACTGTCATTGTCTTCAGTTAACTGAGCTTCTTTTTTTTGCCTTGGATGACATCTCTGGCCTGACTTTTATATACCAGAAAGCAGCTTTTCAAAACTGAATGAATTCTTGTCCTTGTTGCTTTTTGTCATTTTTTATTTTATAATTTTTCTGGGTCAACATATCTTTGACTCTTGAATAATAAGCATTTATTATATTTAGTTCTGTATTTTGGGGGTGTGTACAACTCTCCTTCTGTGAACTAATGACAACTAATTCCAGAGTGAATGTTTATCCATTTCCGTATGCCCGCGATAGTCTGGAAGCACAGATCCTGCCTGATAATGGCTTATTTAATTTCAAACTTCCTGTGGCATAAGCAACTAAAAGCAACACAAGTTCTTGTCATTTTATGAAGCAGTAGTAGCTAGGTAAAAGTCCTGGAGTGCTTTAATGCTGATGTTTTTACCACCAATACTTGTTCCCCTAGTTTTAAGTTTAATGTGAGGTTATAAATAGTCTGCTTTTAAAATCCCTTTTATAATGGAAGATGGATGCTTAAATGCTCTTGTTTTTCATTCAAATTGTTAGCTTCTGTACATGTCGCCAGGAATCTGGGTATTATGATTATCTATGCACAACATTTGCTGTAACCAATGAAAAAACTGAACTCCTGGTGACCAAGATTCTATGGGATAAGGGCAGTACAGATATTCTTTCCTTGTATCTTTTCTCTCATAAATTTAGAGACCTCTGCCTATAAAATATAGATTTATTCATCAAAGCTACCTGTCTACAATTCAGAATAGACCCTACAAAATATTTTAGACATATGGCTTGAAACTGCATATTTTTAGAAAGAAAAACAAGCACCCTTCTCCTCACTTTTAATAAATGTTTCACGAAATGGGAATTCCACATTTTGGAAGGTCATAACATTATCTACAAAGAAATCACCATTATCATGCTTTTATGGCTGGTTCTTGCACTTGATGTGAGGGAGTAGAGAGCTGTGGCTACAGTGACAATTTGGGAAGTTCAGAACAGGAAGAATAGCCAGTCAGAAGGACCTTAGCTCCTGTAAGCAACAAATATTTCGTTTGATTTATCTTACTTTCAGACAGTCTATCCTGAAATGCCAGACTTTGGAAAGTAACTATGAATAGGTTTTTAGGACCAAGTATTTTCATTTCAGCTTATCTGTTGGAAAGAAAAATTACTCTAGATGAAGAGCTCTACATCATTTACAAGTAATACACTTTTTAAGCCACACAAATTTTAACTTGACATTCATTATAACTAAGAGTTAGTTATGATGATCATAATTAACTTTGCAATTACACAGAATGGGAAAAGCTCAGACAAGTGGGCTGTTTAATAGTCATTGTGTTAACTACAAAAAACCTCATCATGTCACATATTTAACCATAGATTTTTGGAGGTACTTCTGATTACGAAGGTACCTCAGTAATCACTATTTAGGAAGTGACTGCTGGGTGACATAATATTTTCAAAATAATCACCTTCGAGGCATTATGCTTCTCTTATTAGTATTTTTATAGCACTTCAAAAATGGTCAGTGGTTTGCAATAACTATGAAAACAAGCTCACTGTGCAGAAAATCTGGCAATTAAGTAGGTAAAATGAAGATAAAGCGAGAAGAATTAAATGTGACTGAAAACAATTGAGCATATATATGCAATTAAAGATAATATCTGCAAAGACACCTATTGCATGCTATCAAGATTACTTTCAGTATCTGACCGTCTGTATGCTGGGTGTAATTTCCTATAATCTGTTCTTCCTTTTAAGCTCTTAAGTTTTTTAAGAATTCAGTTTTCTCCGTCTTCAAAATAAAATTATAAAAAACCAAACAAGATTTCATTTTTATTGAAGAGGAAGAGCAGAGAAATTTCATCTTTTTATTATCAACTAGTAGAAGAATTGGATTACAAAATGTTAGCTTTGCCATTCATAGACATACCTTACATATAGCTAGAATAAACGTCTAGATATTTTAGAAGGAAAAATAATGGGGAAAAAAAATCAGCCTTTATAGATATTCCCTACTGAGTGAGAAAAATGTGTTTTTATCTTTAGAATATTAAGAACAAAAGCTTTTCAGTGGGAATGTTTTGGTTATCAAAGGACACAGTATATTTTTTTTTTTTCCTTAGTAAGCTTATACTTTCAAGCATAAAAGGGTGTGAATCAAAACAGCAGATTTAATACCCTAAACTCTGAGGTA
Source organism: Daphoenositta chrysoptera (assembly GCA_013397915.1). Lineage (NCBI taxonomy): Eukaryota > Metazoa > Chordata > Aves > Passeriformes > Daphoenositta > Daphoenositta chrysoptera. Next base: position 339,226 of record VZRO01003417.1, read on the forward strand.
TACAAAATCTGACTTTTGAAGCTTGAATGCACCTCTGTAACTAATGTAACAAAGTTACACGCAGAGTTTCTTAGGTTTTGGAACGCATTTTATTTTCCTTTTTTCCTTTCCATCTGATTTTCTGTAGGTCATTTCTCTCTCTTTTGATCTGTGATGTATTTGCTCAGGTGTTTCCCATTTTTATGGCAGTGTCAATTAACTCCCTTAAATTTGCCCCTGTTGCTCTCAAAATGTCTTGATGTTCCCTTTGAAGCTTTCCTCTCCATTATCCACCATTTTCAGCATCAGAGACTGACCTCTGTGAGAGGAAAGTTTGCTGCCAATAAGCCCTTCCCTGCTAGTAGATGTGTGTTTAGATGAAAGCAATGGAATTATGAAATGAACCTAGAAAGCAGCAATAGTGCAGTCTAAATACTCTAGACAAGAGTCAGAAATTACTCAGATCGAAACTTGCCCTTCCAGTCTTCAGGAGTGTTTGGGTGTGGGGTTCATATTCCACTGTAGTAATTAAATTTAGTTTTATGAACATTTAAAATTACTTCCCTTGAACATTTTTGAATGAAGAAAGAGGCAGGGGGAAATAAAAAAGATTGAACATTTTAGTTTTAAAGACTTTTAAAAATCTCCAGTTCAATCTCTGTAAAAGAAAATAATAGGGAAAAAAACCAAAAGCCAATCATCTTTAACAGAAGTTTCCAATAAAAAAAGTTAAGACATATATGACTCATTTTGGGTCGGCTTGATTATTTATTTTAAGCAACCCACAGGAGTTTGGAGTCCGAGAATTGGCAATAAAGTTGAGTGCAGTTATGTCTAATCTGACTTTTTCCTCCTGAAATGACCAATGTCTTACTATCTAGTAAATTTTACAGATTTCTCTTCCACCTCAGTTTCTTTAACATGACTTTTTTGTTTCTGAGATACTCTGATGGTGAACTATTTACGAAAACTGGGTTATACCTGATTAATTTTGAAATATTTCTCATACAAAACATGTAATTTAAATGAGATTTTCACCACATTTTTTACCAAAATACATAATATTCCCTTCCTGTCCTACTTTATACTATGAAGCCAAAACAGATACATAGATTGCATTGTCTACTATTACACTTCTTAAGACATTAAAGGTATGATGTCACATTAAAACTCTCTGTGGCACACAGCTGTACAGTAAAACATGGCACATATAAAGTGGCACACTTCAGATTTTATTACTGAGGGGAACAGAAGTCCTGTTGTTAAACAGGGAGATTCAGAACAAAGTGCTTCTGTTTTAGTTTTATTGCTCTCTAACATACTTGTTGCATGACCTTAACTGTATCACTCATGGCAAAAATTAAGCAGGTCCAGTAGCTTCTCACTACTAAAAGTTTTGATTCCTAACACCCTCCTCCTCCTTGCTCTCTACTACAAGATACTGCCATATACCATGGACCAACTTTTAGAGCCGTCCATCAGCTGATTGCACTTCTTGGCCTTGGAGAACATTTGTTGCAAATTCAGCCTGAGAGATGGTAGTAGAGGCTTGCAGAAGGCACCAGTCAAAGCACATGGGAATGTGCACAGCCACGGCACTCAGAACAGGTAGAAGATTAGTGTCTCAAGCTGCGTCTGTTGTGTCCTTCCAGATTTTTTTCCTTACTAATTGTCTTTCCAGAGGACGTTTGCTGGTTGCCAAAAGTTGCTTTGTAGAGGAATGTGACTTCTGGAATAGAATCAGTGATTAATAAATGTCTGAAATAACTTTCTTTACCCTGGACTAATCTTGTTTAAAATTCTGAAGTATTGGAAACTCAAAAGTTTTTTAAGACCATTTATCTTAATGTATGGAAACAAGTTTTATTGAGGAAAATAAGTTTATACTCTTAAAAGCTGCATGCGCCTTCTTCTGAACACTTAGTTTATCTTGCAGTGTAATTTAGGTACCACAGAGTCTGCTGTGTGTTTAGAAGAGTCTGGATTAAAAAACACAGGCAAACCAAATGCCTTTAGACCAGGTATGCATACTTCTCTGAAAAGAGGGGAGAAAAGGTTTGCATGCCCACCTGACTTCTATAGTAATTCTATTGTAAATTTGACATTTGACTCAGAGATTTTTCCACAGACTGGGACAACTGGGATGCAATGTTAGCTTGATGCTTATCATCCTCCCTTCAGTCTAGTCTGAGGATGTGGCTGCTGTACTTTACTGTCAAAATGGAGAGATGTTAGGTCCCTTCTTCTCCTTCTTGTACTCTAAATGAAGTCCAATGTCAAGGTCTGAATTTCTGACTTTACCTAAATTTTGACATGTCATTGGAAGGAAGGTTTCTTTTCGGGGACTTCAGTAGACTTTTACGTTTTGAAGCAAAACAGTCAATGGAAATTGCTCACCTGGCAAAGACATGACTTGTTTGACATTTAAAAGGGAGTAATTTTAGATGTCACTCAAATTCTCAGGTACATATTTGTTCCATCTCCCAGAATATATTCATAATGTACCGAAAGAACAATTAATATTTGCAGAAAATCATAGAATAATTTGGGTTGGAAGGGGTCTCTAAACGTCATCTAGTCCACACCACTCCTCTCCCCCCGCTGCCACCCCTTCTGTCTAGCAAACAGGTGGCAGAATTGATATAAATAGGATATCAAAATAGATTATTTCATAGGATAAATAGTATAAGAAAAAAATAGAAAATATCCTCTGTACAAAAAGAAATACGTGGGAGAACAGACTGCAAATACCTTTTAAGTCAAGATATTGAGAAACTTATCTTGACACTGTTTATCAATTTTACCTGAAAATGAGTAATACTATTATGTCATAATTTTTAATTGTATTATTTCTTTATTTGAACTTCATTCTTCAAAACTAAATTATATTCAACAAATGGAGATATGTTATTCTACCCTCGTAACAGTGACAGAATTATAAAGAATGTATTTCATTTTGATGTACAGCTCTAACATACATCTCTTTCTGACAAGGATAAGGTCACCTGTCATAAAGGTGTATTTGCTGTCCAAAAATTGATATGTAACTATTGAAAATTTTGCATTACTTTAAAACTTAGGATATGTAATAGAGATTTTGACCTTTACTTTGGTAGAGGTAATACAGATACTATCATCAATGTATTTATTTTCTCAGAATATATGCAACATGTCTATTGGCAAATCAAAGATATAAACTTTTGGCAAGTTCATATCTTTCTTTTTTTAACTTTAGACTTTGTATTTAACGTACATTTAGAATAAGCATACCCCATCATGGTGTTATTTTGCTGTTTTCTTTCAAAAGTCAATTGGGAAAAAAAGGGTTTATTACCTCAGAGACAGTGCCTAAGACCTCAGGTCAATATTGAAATGCAAGAAAACTCCACATATGCAGGTTTTTTTTTTAAAAATTGTGTTGGTTTTTTTAAGTTGAACAGAGAAAAGCTGGGCCATACAACACAATGAATATGTAAGTTGGAAGATGTAAATAACGTTTAATTCTTTTTCATAAAAGAAGAAGAGATGGCTAAAGTATTAAAAGGCAAATTTTAAATTGATAAAAGGAGATGACTGTTTTAGCCTTTAATATTTTCTAACTCAATTTAGAATTCAGCTTAGGATGAGATTGATGAAAAATAGTGGAAACTTGTACAGAAAATAAGGTCATCCATACTCTACTTTAGACTTAAAATTCTGGAAGGTATATGAACCCCTGTTTCAGGAGCTGAGGTAACTCCATTCTGTGGCTAGGAAGAAATTTCCTGTAAATATCATGTTCCCTATATTTGTTACCTGTGGGTTTTCTTTTATTTTTACTATTAATACAGACTAGGAAATGAATGTCAGATTAAAAGGACCTCTGTTTTAATCCTCTTTATGGTGAATGATCATAATGCCTATGGTTCTATTTTTTTCTGTACAGCTGAAATAAGGAAATTTTACTATTTGTTTTATTGGAAATAGGACAGAATTTCAAATAAGCATATAGAAAGTTTAGAACTACCTCCTACATGCAGAGACTTCCTATATTTAGCTATCCCCTGGGCATTTTCACATTGCTCTATGTTTAATACTGATGATTTCAAATCAAATTTGATTCATTAGGTACAACACAAAAAACTCCCAGTGTTATTTCTCAAAAGTGTAAAGGGAAAAATCTTCAATCAACAATACAACAAATTTATTATCATGAAAAATCTTTTTATTCCTTACATGAAGTGACTGTGGAAAAATGTGCTTAAGATTCTAGAGTACATGATCATGAGCTTGATCATCTCACTAACTTGCAGATGTAGGCAATGCCATTCCTCCACTGTTTCCTTTGAATTCATCTTGGAGGTGGAGAATTATTGAAGGAACAGGTGGAGCAGTTCACATATCTAAGACATTCATCACTGTTCAGGGACTATGCAGAAAATGAGTACGAAAAGGATTTAGAAAGAGGGTCTGTCTGAGAAGGAATTATTGAGTATTTACCATTAGGATCATGCTTGGATAAAGAACAAGGATAATATGGGGAAGAGGGATGAAACCCCTATATCTCTTACATATTGCATTAATGCATTAAGTAAACCCCAGTATGGAATTAGCTGTTGTTCCAGAGGGTCAATTTTTTTTTTTAACTTGCCTAGACATATAATAATAACATTAATAATAGTGGTAATGATGATGATGGTGATGATGATGATAATAATAATAATAAATTTTGAGATGGTAAGTACATGAATGTCCATTAGATAGCAATACTTAACTGTCTACTTTAAAATAGATGTTTAAAATTGAATTTCTAAGAAAACATTTCAGGATATCTGGAGAAGTGAAGGATATTGATTCATATGTATTTTTCAGGCTTTGCTGCATGAGTAGACTTTGTGCTTAAAATGGTGATGCTATTAGGGATCCTTGTAGAGCAAACAATCCTGTGCAAGTGGGAGTGACTGACACTGGCAGCAGTTAGTATAGGGGAACCTTGAAGAACTTAGAAACATGGGTCTGGAGGCTGTCTGGCATCCCAAACACTTTAGAAGATATATGTTGGAAGTATCAGCCTTTAATCCTGATAGATTTCTTCAGAAATATGCATGACCTCATGCTTTCAAATGCCTTTATATGGGTAAATTTTAGTTACTCTAGTGTTTCTATGTTCTTCTGGTTTCTGTCAGCTTATCGAGTGTCATTGTCACCATGGAAAGAAAAATCCAGTCAAGTAAACAAATAATGGAAGTAATGTTAAGATTGGTTTATATAAATTCTAAATATCCCTATATAGGACAGCTGCCTACAGATAAGGATGCACCTATTACCCTCATATATAACCTGTGCCTCCAAACCTATTAGCCTCTAATGAGCCATCATTGGATCTGATTGCTTCTAATTCTCTGCCTTTGATTTCTTCACAGTAGAAACTCTGAGAAGTAGCCATACCTTGGATATCTTTGCTATCCTTCATGCTGAAGAAGGGTTAGAGAGAATGTTCAGCAGGTGTGATCCTTCTGCAGGAGTTTTGGTATTTATCTTGTTGAACTCTGTGCAACCACAAATACACTTTCAGTCTCTATTGCTAGTTGTCTATAATTAGGCTAGAGGTATGGACCAAAAAGAACAGCTAAAAGCAGCAGCAGTGCAAAGAGTAATTGGAAACATCTGATTAATGTCACAAAGAATGTCACATAACAACTGAAGGAAAATAACTCAACTAAAAGCTAGTAAAAGTGCCACTATATCTAGACATTTGTAGATATCCAATATACTTTTACATAAAAGTTTACAGTTGTATTAAACTCCAGCAGTGAATGAATTTAGCTACTTTATGTCACAGCAGCAGCATTTATCTGAAAACCAATGAATGTATTCTAGAACAGAAGCTTGCTTGGCTGAAGTTTTTCTTTTATTTTTATTGGTTGCGTTACAATCTTGTGTTTAATTTTTATTTATGGCCATAAGGTTTTGATTGTGGGTTTTTTCTTATTTTTTTCTTTTTCTTTTTCCCTTTTCTGCCCCAAAATATTTATCTATCCAAAGAAAAATTAATTGGATACTGAAAAACTGCTCTACCTAATTTGAAGTATCATTGATATGTATTTTTGACAGGTTATTGTTCATCAGAAATAACTAATTATCTATTATAGTTAAATATCCAGTTTTGTTAAATATTTTTTATTAGTGTATAACATAAAAGGAGGGGCAGAAGGGCAGTTTTTATTGACAAGGCTTTGAAGATAAAAATATTTACGAACCATTCAATCCACAAAAGAAAGGGATCTAAATGAAATATAAACCACACACAGGTCTTCATTAATGAACATTAACAAATCCAGACGTCTTTATCTTTTTATGGAAACAGACTCTTTGCTTCCAGCTGACCCAGCACATCAGCCAAAATTGTTCCAGTGATGTTTATTGCTTCTCTTGTAGCATTTACTGGGTTAATTTAAAAAATCCTAAAAACAAAGCAACAAAAACAAAAAACCTAGTTGCAATGAAAAACTTTAGGTCATAATTCTATCTGGTTTAAATGCATGTTGTTAGTTACACAAAGAATCAAAAGGCTGCCAAAACTCCAGCTATGACCCCTATTACAGTATCTGCAAAATAAATGTTCCTGGCTTATTTGAACAAAGAATATGCTTGTGCTTTTTCCTTTATTAATTCAGAAGCTGCCACAATGTGTGCCATGATGACAGATTTTCTGATTCTAGCCTCCAATAACAATCTTTTCATTGATTATCATGGCAGCAAATCTCATTTTACCAGCTAAAAATACCATTCTATAAATTATGAACTATATAGATGCTAAGAAGAAAGAATTCCAAATACACCAAAATGAATTCTTGAAAGAATCACTGCTGTAATACAATAGTAACTATAAAACACTTCAAGATTTTCTGAAAGGTGCAAATAGGGATTAGATTCTTAATTAAATTAAGCATTAAGACAAGATGCAAGAATCCTGATTAAAACAGACATAAATGAACAATATTTAAGGAGCTGTTGGAAGCATTCACCCACCACTTTCCATCATTTACCAACAGTCCTGGCTCACAGAGGAGGTCTCAGTTGATTGGAGCTTAGCAAATGTGAGACTCCATCTACAGCAAGGGTCGGAAGGAGGATCCAGGGAACTGCAGGCCTGTCATCCTGACCTTGGTGCCAGAAAATGTCATGGAGTAGCTCGAGTGCCATCACAGGCAGGTGCATGACAACTAGGGGATCAGGCCCAGCCAACATGGGTTTTGAGAAGGCAGGTCCTGCTTGTCCAACTTGATCTCATAGTATGACCAGGTGACCTGCTCAGTGAATGGGGCAAAAGTTGTAGATGTTGTCTGCCTGGAATTTAGCAAAGATTTTGACATTATCTCCCATAGCATTCTCCTGGAGAAACTGGTGGCTCGTGGCTTGGACGGGTGCACCATTCACTGGGTTAAAACTGGCTGGATGGAGCTGAGCTCAGAGAGTGGTGGTGACTGCTATTATATCCAGCTGGCAGCCAGTCACTGGTGGTGTTCCCCAGGGCTCAGTACTGGGGCCAGCCCTGTTTCATATTTTTATTGATGATCTGGATGAGACGATCAAGTGCACCCTCAGTCAGTTTGGAGACAACACCAAACTGGGCTGGATTGCTGATCTGCTGGAAAGCAGAAAGGCTCTGCAGAGGGATCTGGACAGGCTGGATAAATGGGCTGAGGCCAATGGTACGAGGTTCAATGAGACCAAATACCAGATTCTGCACTTGGGTCACAACAACCCAATACAGTGCTACAGGCTGGGGGAAGGGTGGCTGGGAAGCTGCCCAATGGAAAAAGACTTGNAAGCTGCCCAATGGAAAAGGACCTGGGGGTGTTGGTTGACAGTCACTAAACATGAGCCAGTGTGTGCCCAGGTGGCCAAGAAGGCCAATGGAATTCTGATCTGTATCAGAAATCATGTGGCAAACAGGACTAGAGCCACGATCATTCCCTTGTACTCAGCACTGGTGAGGCCACATGTTGAATCCTGTGCTCAGTTTTGGGTCTCTCAGTACAAAAATGACACCTTATGGCTTTCTATAACCACCTGAAAGAAGGTTTCAGTGAGGTGGGGTATTCTGCCAAGCAACAAGTCATAGGACAAAAGGAAATTGCCTCAAGTTGCACCAGGGAATCTTTAGATTAGGGAGTATGAAAAATTCTTCCCTGAGAAAATTTTCAAATGTTGAAACAGATTGCCCAGGTGGAGTCAGCATCTTGGAGGTATTTAAATTACTGTAGATGTGGCACCTGGGGACATGGTTTATTGGTAAAAACGACAGTGCTGGGTTAATGCTTGGACTCGATGGCCTTCTCCAACCCTAACAATGCTATGATTCTGTGAACTGCAGGACCTGCAGTTTGCCTCAATAGTACAAAAATATCCAAAATCCTGAAGGAAATAATAGCATCAAAATTAGTGTGAAATATTGACAGTTGACTTTAATGAATATAAATGTTGGCCACTAAATGTTGTTGTGTGTTAAAGCTAAAATGCTTATTTCGTAATGAGGAGATTGGCATCCAACAGTAATTGAAGCTGTTAGTTCTAAAGATTCTTATGAAAAGTAAAATAAAAATTCAAATCATCTCTGCTGACAAACCTAAACACCTTTTTTTTCTAGGAGAAAAGTCTTAGATATTTTATAGCTGCTAAGACTAACCTTGAGGTATCTAATATTATATAGCACTTATGTAAATCTCTCTCATGTCTGGTTAACATAGAATAGCTGAGATTTTGTTCTGCCTGCCTAAAAGTGATTTAAACATGCATGCACTTAAAAGGCTGCATCTCAAAAAGAAAAAATGCAGTTTGTATAAATATCTTCCATTTGGTAGTATTAAGTTCTTTTTAATAACTATACTGTTTTATCAAGGATTTTTTCCCCTCCCTTCTCTATGTCTGTTAGCAGTAGCATATCTAATTAAATTATCCATTTTTTGTGTGTGTTTCAAAGCATTCCTTAGTATATCAATAGAAGGGGTGGATTTCCTGTTCACCACAAGAAAAACCCCAAATCTCTTTTAATACTTTGTGGAAGCTCCACATCTTTCCGTAAGACATATTTTTAGCACAAGTAATTTAATTATCTCTGCTCTCTTATCTAGGTACATATCAAGAAACATATTCTGAATTTTTGACTGCAGCTTTAGTAGACATTGTGGCAGAGCTTGAGACCACAAAAATACCTACTATGTTTTGTTGGAAGAATAAGGTCTACCATCTTTCTGTCTAATGCACAGCCTCTACTCAGATCTTTGTATGACATCTAGGATCCATATAAAATGTCTGTTAATAACACTGAATGTCCCCTGGCTGACCCACTCCTTCCCTTGAACTCAATACTCTTCCACGGACATTGTGCAGTGTACATTTTTTAATCAACAGAAAAAAAAAAATTGGAAGATGGAAAGTACAGAGGGTTTTGACACAAAGGTACTAAGAGAAATGCTCTCTTCCATGTGTACTTTGCTATGAAGAATTGGTGTTTCAAGTATGCAACCAATTGGACCAATTGAAAATTTCCACAACACTTAAACTTCAGTAGAAAATTGGAGTTTTTCACAATAAGGCTCCTCTAAAATTAAAAATACATAATTTCCACAGAGCTTGGGAAAAATAATTTTAAACCCCCTCAAACTCAAACCTACAGAATCCTGCTGTGTCCATTTTTGATTTTAATTTAAAAAAATTACATTCTCAATAACAAAGGAAAATTCAGAGCAATGCAAAAAATAAAATCCTATTTACTGTAATAAATATGTGTATGTATCTATAAAAATTTCAAAACCAATAAACTCTTGCACAATCTTTCTTTAAATAGAATTTAACATAAGGAAAGATTGCACATGTACAAATAACTGTATTATAGTTTATAATGAGGCACATGAGGTCCCAATACAACATGACGTGAACATTTACTACAAGGAAGATATCCAGTTGCAAGACCTGATATTTGCAGGTCACAGGCAGTATAATTCTTCATACAACTATTGTTACATGTTTTGAATGGCCTGCTGAAGAAAGAGCAAATTTAGAAATGGCTGGATGGGAGATGTTTTCTAATTAAATCTCTAAATTTCTGTTTTATAACAAGAAGTTCTGGATACCAAGTATTGCTGGAATTAAACCCAAACCTACAGTTAAACCTATTTGATGTGGGGTAATTAGTTTATTACACTTCATATATATACTTTTTTCATTTTATCTTGAGGTAAGGAAGAAATCAGTGAAGGAATTTATATGAAGACTAGTTTTATGTTACAATAATTATCACCGCAACCATTTTCTTCACTACTGTCATCATTCGTTTCAGAGTAAAAAACCTGTTTTGATTATTTTTTATATCCTTTAAAAAAAAAAAAAAATCAAAACCTTTGACTTATTGGTGACACTTCAGTGCTGCAACAGAAATGGGCAACATTTCTTTGAAGCACTGACATTTGTGTTTAATATGAACATACCACTACAGCACTTTTTGACCACAGAGCTGAGTTCCTGTAGAGAATACACGTAGCAACACTTGGATTGGAAGACATTATTCAACATTATTTTTGTGTGACTGATTTTTAATTGCAGAATTAGCTTAAGTATGAAGATGACTGCTGTGCAGTAAAAGTATTTGCTAGTCAGTGCATATTGTGTAGCACCACTGTTTCTCAAAGTTTAATACGAGTTTTCTTCAGAGTGAAATTAGCATGTAAAAGAAGATTTACATTTCCATTAGCACTATTTGTATCACACACTTATCCTAAAGAAGTACATAAACCATCTAAATGTGTCAGTTTAAATACTTTCATAGCTTTCACTAAATTTTCCTGACCTGCTGTTTTCATTACATTTGCCAGTGGCTTAGAATGTGCTACTATATAACAGATTGCTGAATTCAAATGATCCTCCCCCTATTGAAATGCTTACACTATTTTCTTTATAAAGAGATACGTGCCACTCTAGATCATGAAGATTCTTCATTTTTACCATTTTTATACCACAAATCTAAGAGGTCTTTCCACTACTTTTGTTTTCTTAAAGAAATAAGAAGCACAGTACCCCATTTTGCTACTTGGCTACTTGTGACACCCAGAAATCATGATTTGAGACACACTGAGCTTATAAAAGCTCACCATAACCATGGATTTCAAATTGGAGTTCTTCTTTAATCGTCTAGATTTTTCACATCAATATCACTATCTATTCTCAAATAGAGACTGTGATAATTAATTGGGCAAAGATAAAAACTCATTAATAATTTGCCAGAAACAGTTTAAGCAACAAGATAGAATTTTTGCACATATTATAACTGAATTTTATTGTGTGAGAGAAACCACTGGACCAGAGGAGGGAAGAAGTAAATAAGGGTAAATTTTATTTACTGGCATTTGGTCAATCAGTGGAAATTAACAGGAGTATAGGGAATTTTCTGGTGCCTCTAACAATGTAGTAAAGTTGCTTCTTGGCTAGGTGGTATTCATTTGATAAAAAGAGACAGTTCAGTTAGTGGCAGAATTGTCAAGAAATAGAGTCATGCAGGAAAGTATGGGTGCTGACCTACAGTCACCAACAAGTGCTTGATTGACTTAGCCCTCTTCATTGCTCCTGTTATACTGCTCTCTCCAGCTGTCTGGCCTGTGAAATAGGAATGCTTGAAGACTAAGATTTAAAGGGATACAGCCTGAAGGGAACAGATTTTATTTTTCATTTTTGAGAGTGAGAAGACAATATAGGTTCTAATACAAGACTGCAGGGAGGTGTTTTAATTCTACACTACTCCTATCTGAGAAGCCTTTTCCTGATGGTATAAATTGATCTGAGTTTATAGTTTTAGAAAATATTGTTCAGAAGGATATGAAGAGTTAACCTCCAGGAGTCTTCCTCTGGGTAAAGCGCACGTTGAACTGAATTGCCTTGTAAGTTTTTCCTGTAAATGGATTAATATACAAAATACTGTCACAGGTGCAAAGTTTTTCATTCTCTGTAAAACACTGCAATGTTTTGGAAGCATCATGTTTACTTGTCTGTGAAGTATGCTTGTAATAAATTGGGCTATAGATCAAAGCCATTAAAGATGTTAGATAAAGAGATACTTAGGGTATGATGAATTTCAATGAATTTTCTCAAGACCAGATTTTCGTCTATTCTGGAAAATTTTTAAAAGTTTGTTTGAAATCTTATTTACATACCTCCAGTGTTAGGTAGTAAGTGAATTGACTTTTTGAGTCCCATTGCACACAAAAGAAGAAAAATAACTCATGCCATAGTCCATATTGTTGGAGAGAAATGTTATTGAAAAGTGACTTAAATAGATAAAGTAATTAGCGGTCTTTTTCCTTCTTTTGAGTGAAGACTCAAGGTAGCTGCTATTATGAAAAAAACTAAACCCACGCACATGTAAAAAAGGGAGGAGGAGCATGAAGTGTCTAAGCAGCAGCAATGGAGCAGAATGTTTTATGTGAGGCAAGGTAAGATTTAAGACATGCAGAAGGCGGAAATTCAAAAGGGCTCCTGGATATCCCATTCACAGCCATTAGTTCTAGAGCAGGCTCCAATAGGAGCAATGAGCAAAACTAGTGAGTAGAGGCAGACTGCTTTATATTTTCATGGGGGCTATATTTTTATAACATTTAAGCTTTTTCTATAATGTGAAGGCAAAGTGACAAAGGGCTGGACCTCTTCCAGTCATGTGAGACTACCAAGTGTATATACTACATCTAATACAACTGGTACAATATAAAGAGCTATGTGCAAGATGAATGTTAGGATCATTCCTGCATTTCCAAAATATTGTTTATATCAATAAGAGATTATCAATACTTGCTTTCAAATATGATCATTCTTAGATTGACATGGATTCCTTTAATATTGCTTTTCTTTTAGAGTCATAGACTCATTAAGGTTGAAATAGACTTCCAAGATCCAACCTGTGATGAACTGCCACCTTGTCAGGTAAACCTTAGCACCAAAGTACCATTTCCAATAATTTCTTGAATACTTCCAGGGATGGTGACTCCACCACTTCCCCAGGTAGTTCATTGCAATGACTCACAACCCTTTCAGTGAAGAAATTCTTCCTGTTATCTAGCCTGAACCTCCCCTGGCACAGTTTGAAGTAATTTCCTCTTATCCTATCACTGGTTGCCTGGGAGAAGAGACTGACCCCCACCTTGCTACAACCTCCTTCTAGGTGGCTGTAGAGTGATAAGGCCAACCCAAGCCTTCTTACCCTGAGCCTTCTTACCCTGAGCCTTCTTTAGCCCAGGCAAAGCACCTCCAGGTCCCTCAGCCACTCCTCACAGGACTTGTGCTCCCAGTCCTTCACCAGCTCCATTGCCCTTCTCTGGATTCACTCCAGCACCTCAATGTCTTTCTTGTAGTCAGGGGCCCAGAACTGGACACAGGATTTGAGGTGCAGCCTCAGCAGTGCCGACTTCAAGGGCACAATCCCTGCCCTGGTCCTGCTGGCCACACTACTGCTGCTCCAGGCCAGGATGCCATTGGCCCTCTTGGCCAGCTGGGCACACACTGGATCATGTTCAGCCACTCTTGCCCAGCATCCCCAGGTCCTTTTCTGCTGGGTGGCTTTCCAGCCGGTCTGCCCCCAGCCTGTAGCACTCCAGGGGGTTGTTGTGACCCAAGTGCAGGACCTATTTTTCTCCCTAATTCTGCCTTTATTACTCAACACTGTTTTGATAATTGTCATTTAATATTGGTTACAATTTTTATATGGGTTTTACAAAAGACATTTTCATTGATAGCCATGTTTCTGTGTTTCACCAGAGTGCGGTATAGTTTATTATTGCTGGCTAAAAGCCTATGTGATCCTCAAGATTTCAATGCTGACTTTTGCAATTCCCTTGGAACGTATTATCTGATATTAGTCTCATTTCATATAATCCTTATTATGGGACATTCTTTCATCGTGAAGATTATTTTATTCAATCATAACAGAAGTGGGTCACATTTAACGGGGGAAAATTAAAGACTTCAATGAAAAAAACGGGTCTAATTAGGTAAGCCTAGAAGTCACAGTTTTTTGAAAACCAAGCACTGCTCAACTAGACAATTATATCCTTCCTTCTCAGAGAAAACCATCACAGTCTTCCCTTTTGATAATCAAGCTTGTTGAGAACAAAACTGTTATCTGTAGACACAGAAGGAAAAAAAAAAAAAAAGAACCTTCAAGCAAAGAGGTTTAATTATACAAGGTCCTGTGGAGGAAAAGAGTGGAATGTGTTAGAAATAACTATGATTTGGAAGGATAGCATCCAAAAGGGGAGAAGACTGGAAGTTTTATACCTAAACCATTTCTAATAGAAAAGTATTTTCCAACCCCAGATAAAGAAATAGAATACTGGAAAATGCGTGCCTTTGTTTTTTAATGAAAAGAGATACCCTTTAGAATGGAAAGGTTTGTATATGAAAAATACTGTTACAATATTTCCTGGGAGTTACATATTTTTGAAATAATCTTAGTTCACTTTATATTTAATTTATGCATATTGGTTTCTGAACTATAAATCTTATTGCATATTGGATTTATAATTTTTTTATCACGCTTTGATTTCCTTCTGATGAACAGAAATAGGGAGGAGAATAATAGTGAAAAATGTTGGGTGAATTGAGAAAGGGTATAGAAATTTATAACTACAACTTAGGAGAAAGATGATACTTTACACTTCTCCTAATTAGTATAATCAGAGGTCAATAAAAGTCATATCCCTTTTGTAACAACATAAATAGGATTTTCAGTGGACAAAAATGGTGGATTTGGGAGCTATCTGGTTCAAGATTTCTACATATCTATAATTCATAACTATGAATGTGTAACTCATGCTGGAGATGTAGAGACAGGATTTTCCATGAACATGTAAATTCTTTAGCAACATTTTTTACCCAAAGCTTAATTGATTATTACAGAATGCCTCCAGGGAGACATATTCGTAATTCACAGAGGACAGGAGGTAATTAGTTTCTTCCAAATCAACTCTTTTCTGTCTGCATACTGTATCAACTATGTAGTTTTTTCACATTTTTGGGAGGAACAAGGAAGGGGCAGGAACCTCTTTAACTCCTTTGGAAAGAACAGTGGACCACCAGAAAAAGAACAGGGACCACCTTTCCCACTGCAGAACTGTTTGATGCCAGTGGAGTGATGCCAGCTTGAAGACAAACTAGACAGCTCTAAAAAGTCTCCTCTTTCATAACATCTGAAGGCTAGGTTTAATTCTACTATGTAATGATTTTCTGACACTTTTGTTAGCTTGCAGGATATTTGTTTTTTCCTTGCCCTGAGAGGAACCACTACACAAATTAATTCACAATAAAATATTTCTTCAGCTTCCTTTCAATTAAAAAAAAAAAAATAAAGCCAATTAATGTTCTAGAACTATTTCAAAAGAAATTTTTTGTCAATTTTTATACTTTAAAAAAAGATTTAGCATTTTTTCCTGTTTTGATGGCAATTTCTAAATAGGAACAGGTCATCAGTAAGAGATATCATCAGCTCCTGCTTTTGGACGGATGGCTAAAATGGGCAGCTGAAAATATTTACACTGATGGCAAGTGAACCCTCTAAAGTGTTTAGAAAGTAGATCAAATTCATATCTCCAGAGCACTGAGACATAGAAACAAAGATGAAGCAAAGAAAATAACAAAAGATAACAGCATACATATAAACAAAATACTATAACCAAAATATCTTTAGCATTTTTCAAGGTGAAAAGACTTTTAATCACTTAGCTTGACTGCTTCCATAAGAAGAGTTCAGCAAAATATTCTTATTATCACCTGCACGAGTTAGCAGAAGCATCAGTCAGCCTTAGTGGAGGTGCCCAGTCTTTCATTTAAAACTTCTAATGAAGGAGGCTGCACTATTTTTAATTTGCTCTGGTAGCTAATTATTAGGCCTGGCTGAAGTTTTTTGATTAAAACCGATTTGACAGGCTCCTGGATTTTCCACTCAATTAAATACTTTGAGAAACGTTTACTTCAGCCAAATCTCCCCCCACCTACTTTCCCCAATGTGGATTTAAAATTTTTCCTACAGAACTGTCTAGAAGAAGTCATGCGAGCTTCTTTATTTTATTTCTAATCTAACATTTTTAGAGTCAGATTTCAACCTCTGGCTTCTTTGTTATGTTTTTTTATCATGAGCCCTCTCTCAATTTAATGTATTTAAATTTTGTCTGCTCCTTTGATCTTTCAGTTAAACATCAGCATCCTGGCAACTCACAGTAGACAGGTCAATCTTAAAAGTGAAACAAGAATGCAAAGCCTAGATTATGAAATAAAAATTACTCATAAAAAATTATGAATAACCACTAGATGTTTAAGAGGGAAACAAAGGCAGCTTTTACCTGAAATCAGAGAACACCTGAGGAGGTCCAAATTAAAATGCAGTTAGAACAAGAAAGATTAAGGACAGCAGCAGGAGTTTCAGGAATTAAAAGTGACAGAAGATATTAAGAAGATGCAGGCAGGGTTTTAGAAGGTAATAGTCAATGTGTGAAATGTCAACAAATCTGTGAAAAGTCCTAAGGAGGAGGAGATAATGATAATGTGGGAAATAATAAAAAATCAGGCAAAAAAACCCTCTAACAGTTAATAAAATTATATCAAAATATTGTTTTCCCACATGCCAAGGCAATGATTCCTGTTCCTGAGACCTTTATCAGAGGATATTATGGGCAGATACATTTTGGGGTAAAACTGGAAGTGTGGTGATCACATGGTTAATCAACTGGCCACTCACAGGAGTCACTACCCTGTTATATTTACAGTCCCTTGGACAGAGGGAGAAATAAGTACTGGAATAATTACTGATGCTTTAGTATGGACAATAAGGATATTTTAGGATTGAAAGGAAAAAGGAGGCACTGGGAAGTGTTTTCTGAAACCTATTTTACTCTCTAAACTATTAATAATCTAAGGTTTAGCAGGTTTAGCAAGACAGTGCTGGTTGGTAGACCATGAATAGTTTTGGAATGTGAATTTGCTTCCTCAAAAACCTCTTCCCATCGCAACTATCTCACCAGGAGAACCAGAACCAGGGTTCATATGTTGAGAAAAGTGACTATGTAGAGACCCTTGACTTCTTCCTGCAAATAATCACAGGGCATATTTTCATGAACAGGTGCAGATTGACCCAAGGTGGCTGGAAGCAGTTCTGGTTCAGTAGCAGTGTACCTGTTTTACTCCAATTCTGAGCCCAGATTATTTTGTCCAGATCTCAGTAAGACATATTTCCTTATGTTATTCCAGTGAACTGAACAACTGACTAAAATAATAAAGTACTAGCTGTTTTTCTAGCCCATCTAAAACAGAAACAGGAAACAAAAAGGGATTTTACCAACAAAGAAATTAGAATTACAAGAGGTGGACAAGGTAATGAAACTTGAAATAACAAGGAACAGTCAAATATTAAAATTGATTAAACTATAAAACAGATGAAGAGAAATCATAGTGCTGCAGAATGGTATGTATTAGAAGGGATCATTTAAGATCATGAAGTCCGACTTCCTTTCCATGGACAGGCACATTTTTCACTAGATCAAGGTGCTCAAAGTCCCATCTAGACTGACCTTGAACACTTCCAGTGATGGGACATCCACAGCTTCTCTGGGCAACCCCTTTTGCTGTCTCACCATCCTCATTGTAATAAATATAAATCTACTCTCTTTCAGTTTGAAAACATTACCCCTTGTTTTTTCACTACAGACTTGGTAAAAAGTCTCTCTCCATCTTTCTTACGATTCCCCATTAAGTACTGAAAGATTGCAATAAGGTCTCACAGGAGTCTTCATTTCTCCAATCTGAACTATCCCAGCTCTGTCAGTCTTTCTTCACTGGAGAGATGTTTCAGCCCTGTGATCATTTTCACGGCCCCCCTTGGGCTCTAACAGATCCATGTTTTTCTTTTACTAGGAACCCCAGAGCTGGATGCAGGAGTCCTGGTGGGGTCTAGAGGAGAGTGGAGTAGAGGAGGAAAGAGTCCCTTTTCTCCAACTGCTGGCCATGCTTTCATTTACGCAGCCCAGATTTTGACTGGCTTTCTGCCCTGAAGGAACACAAATCTGGACTCATGTCCAGCTTTTCCTTTACCAGTTCAAGTCCTCCTCCACAGGGCTGCTCAAAATTTATTTATCATCCGGTCTGTATTGATACTCAACGTGATTTCTCCAACCCTGGTGTGTGACCTTGCTCATGATCTTCTGGAATTTCATGAGGTTCATACTGGATCACTCTACAGCCCATCAAGATCCCTCAGGACGGCATGTTTTCCTCTAGTGAATTGACTAAACTGCTCAGATTGGTTGCTTATTCTTTGAGTGACCTAAAACACTCAGTAACAACAAATGATATTTGCAAACTTGCTGAGGGTGCACTCCATCTCACTGTCTGTCACAGATGAAGATATAAAATAGTACTGGTCCCAATTCACTCCCTTCAGGGTTAACTTTTGTTACTGGTTTCCACATGGACATTGAGCCAGAGTATAACTCTACACATGATGATCCAGTAAATTCATCACCCCTCTAACAGTCCATCCATCAAACCCATCTCTCTCCAATTTAGAGGTAAGAGGGAACCAAACCAAAGGTGCTACAGAAATCCAGGTAGATGATATCTATAGCTCTTTTCAACTGAACTGCTCTATATATTACAGGTTACTCGCATCCTCAGAATTTATTACGTAAACACACCCTTACTAAAACTTGCAGGGGTCTTATTTTTAAACAGCATGTAACTAAGTAGTAATACCTGGTAGAGAACTCATAAATCACCAGAGAAACACCTTGCATTCTCTTTCTCAGATTGATTATCAGTTAACTGAAGAGAACCATAAACCTTTAATGTCAGTGCTTTAAATGCTCTATGGTATAAAGTTCAAAACTAGTGTTGCTCAGGACTTGGGAAGAATGCAATATTGAGTACACAAGCCCAGAAAACTAACATCTTAAAGAAGATATCTGACATTAGAAAAATGAAAGCATCAGCTTAAAATCAGCCAGGTGTAAGGCCTGTGTGAAGTCATGCATTCAGGAATGCTTCCTAGTTTGGTCAGCTCCCAGACATGTTCTGTCTCCATATGGAGTTAAATTTTGTGCACCATTCCCAGTTTCATGCTTAAGCCTAAAACCCAGGCGTTTGGGGAAAGAATGTTACATTCATGTCTGACTTGACTGACTAGATAACATTTTCCCAGTGTTTCGTAACATGTACCAAGAGAGATTTCTTCAATCAATGTCATTACCCCATCCCTATCCTTGACTTCTCTTCGTAATCTGCCTTATCTACACAGTCTAAATCTCCAAGAGAATGTCTTTACATTATTTTCCTTGCCTTTGTCAGTAAACTAAGCATTTACAAGATGGAAACTTAGGATAGTTAGCATTCACATTGTGAAATCTTTAATATTCCCTGTATTTTTTACACCTGCTTGTTTGACAGGTAATGTAACTTATAAAAGAAGTAATTTTCTTACTATTATCAGGTACAGTGTTGTGTTTTGGATTTGGTATGAGAATGATGTTGATAACACACTTATGTTTCAGTTGCTTAGCCCTCGCGATGCAAAGTCATATTTTTTACTCTTAGAGCTAAAGAATTGGTGCTGTCCTGTTTTATTTATTGTTTTATTTTATTTTTTTAAATACAGATGTAAGCAATAAGGGGGAAAAAAGCTGTATTACTATTAACACAAAATAGACAATGAACATCTTTAAGTCGTTGTTAGTAAATGGAAGAACAGGAAAAATATGGGAGGATGGAGAGAGTAGATCTTCCCTAGCTCTTTGCAATTTCTTTTTGACTTTATAAAATTGCTAATTGAAAGAGGTTGATATTGTTCCGTACTCACATCATTAAAGAACTGGAAAGGGAAAAAAAAAGAGAGAAAAAGAAATCAAGTCCTAAATATACTAATAAACCTGGATATAGAAATATGTAAGATATAGTTCTGAGACTGTAACAACAATTTACATTCTAAGTCACAATATGTTGCTTATTAAGTGGTAACATGCATCCATAACAAAATCAATATATAAGTGAAACGAAAATCCAAAAGACATATAAAAAAGTCTATAGGTAATATATATGAAAATATGCATATTACTTACTTATGCTACTTTCATATAATGAATCATGTAGGAGACATTCATGCATTGACATCTTTTTGTCATTTTAAATTTTAAGTGACTTACACTTTGACGGTTACGCATTTCTATTTATTAATAATTTAAAATTGTTAAAGGAACTTGCATCATATGATTGGATAGCAGAAATATATTTTTTTAATAAAGAATCATAATGACACCTTATAATGGAAATTTCTGTTGTCTGGATGGAAGTTTCTGGATGTTTCCACTTTATTCAAATACTGAGTCTTCTCTGAAGGACACTGTAATTTAATCATAATGAATTCATACCAATATTTCTTTACTTTGAACATTACATTCCTTTTTTACAGATGAAATAATTAGAACACAATTAATTAGCTTGAGTATGTGATTTTGTAAATATAACAGTTCAAGCATCTTGTTGAAGAATGACGTTTTGAATCTTTTTTCCTCAAAACATTTTGAAGTAGGATTGATGTAGTGGAATTTATCTTACTAAAAGATTACATCTTCACAGTCGGTGATGCATATTTGGTAGTCACCTGATGCTGCTAAAGAGGATGTCAAAAATTATAAACACTTGTAGAAAACACCATTCGCTCCAAGTAAATGCCTAGTATGTGTCAGATGAAGTAGTATATATAATATAAAACATTTACTGAGGTGGTAAACTATATGTACTCTGTGGGGATTCTAGGGTGCCAGATTTAGAAAACTAGATTTAATCTCATGAATTCACTGAACAGATGTGCCACTGATATGGTAATTTGACCGTCAAATCTGATCACTCTCCCTGGCACTTAAGAAATAAGATTTTAGAAGCAAATTAAAAATAATCAAATAAACAAACAACCAGGGAATAAGCTCTCAGTTCTGTTTTCACCTCTCTTGCAGAAATAAGCAAGAGAAAATGCAGAAGTAATGCCAGGGATTATCAAAAAAGAATTCTAGAAAACCTATCCTAATTGAGCAAAATTAATGAAGTGGTGAGTAGCCAGAAAACCATAATGGAGTTTTACTGCTGCTCCTTACCTTACCATATTTACCCTCAGCAAGCATTTCCAAATATTGTGGTCCAAAGTTAGTAAAATGAACGCAGAATCCATAATAACAATATATCCACAAATAATAAAATCTCCTTTGTCTTTTCACTTAAGTTATCCCTGTTTAAAAGATCAGCAGATTAAAAAATGCCACTCACCACAAATTCAAATAAAGTCTTGGATTTTAAAGGAAGTCCAGTCCTTAGGAATTTCCATCCCACATAGCGATAATGTACAAATTAAGTGAGTTATAAGTCCGAGTCATTTTCCAGAGAAATAAATCCTAGAAACTAGGAGCTGATAGTTATAAAAATGACTCAAAGCTAAAACTATGCAACTGTCCATCAAAGAAACAAAGAGCTTGATGTGAAAACTGAAAACACTCTGAACTTCATTTCTTTCAAATGGACCTCCAAAGTAAAATTAGCTGTTTAGTCTCATTTTCAAATTTGATTTATTAATATAACTGAAGTCAGGCAAAAATGACAGATATGGTCAAACCCAGGCATATTATAAATTGCTTTCCAGTAAAATCAGCAGTTTTAGCAGCTAAGCTTTCATAATTTCAGAACAGAGCGGTATAGAAGACCACAGAGTATGGCATGTTTGGTAAAATACACAAAAGATAGTAATTTAGATCAGTGAACTTGGTAGAGAGACACCTGGATTTGTTCTGTACTCTGTCATTATCTTTGCCTCTCTCCCTCCTCCAGTTTTTATGTGCAAATAGGAAGAGTAATAATTTCTTGATTCTACTTTCTTTCATCTCTTAAGATCCTGCTTTTTAGCAATGTTGACAGAGTTAAAACAGCAAAATCTCTCCTATATGGATGGAGTTTACTGTTAAATTAGTGTTTTATGCAGTTATAATCTGCTTCTGTTCAAGAAGCGTAGCGCAGTAAATGTATGTAAAATAACTTCTTGCAAAGATAACTACAAACGTCCCTCAGCATGCATCAGGTGTTTGTCAGTGGTTTTCCACATCCTTTTGTCAAGTATGGGCCCCAAGGGTGCTTCAAAGCCCAGCAAGCTGCCCGTGGTGCATGCCAGCAAGCCATCCTCAGAACAGGCTCTGGCTGATGATATACCCAGAGAGGAATGGTGGGACAACAACCCAACAGTGCTCATCACTCTCCAGTGCTGGTGTCTTTTGAAATTTGTGAGCACGCTGTTTTTAGCTCTTATCACCTTTCTGTGTCACATGACTTCAAGACAAAATACTAATTATAGTCTTTCCTTTCTAGGATTTCTGGGATTTTTCTATCTAAGCTTTGATTATTTCCTACCTCAGAGGAGGAAGGGATTTGTACACAGCTTAAATCTAATATGGCAGTGACAGATACCAGACCTCTGGAGACTGCAGTTCAGCACACTTCCATAAAACCTCTAATAATACAGTCTACTGATGGACAATACTGATGGACAATTTCTGTAGAAAAGTGCCCCACATCTACCAAATGAAAACAGTACATATATTACACACATATTTAAATGGCTTGGCTTTGGAATGTCAGGATTTCAGACTTTTAGAGCTAAAGAAAGGTGTAGCTCCTAGCAGTTCTCATAAACCTAATCTGAATTTTATCATTAGATCTCCCCTCCACATTTCTTTTTATTTTTTTTTTTTTCAATAGCCATTGTTTTGTTTTAGGTATAAATTACAGAATAATTATTTTGTGTTTATAGAAATTAGCCTGCATAGAATAAAAGAAGGCAAGTAACATTGCAAATTACCAACCTTGATCAAAGTGGATGAAGAAATGATAGGACTTAGTATAGTGTATGTTGAATAAAGCATAATTCCCAGATCAAATAAATGCAGACTAAATGCAACTGCTAGAATGAACAACACTTTTATATCTATAGCAACATGTTATATTTGACACTAAGATAATAAAAATAGAGAAAAAGAGAGCAACTAAATGAGTAGATTATACTAAAATTTTATCTAAGAATGATTATTCTAATAATTATTATTATACTGTTCCTATAACATTGGCTTAGTCAGCCAGACATGATTTAATTTCTAAGTTGTCTTTTTATTTTTCATTTTCCCTGCAAGTATATGTACAAATATATAAAAGCAGGAATATAAGAAGGGCAACACTGATATAACCATTTTACAGTTCAGTATCACCATTAATAATGAGTAAATTTATAGTCTGTGTGGGAACCTGATGAGGGTTTTTTTCAGCATTTACCTTTTTTCTTTCTTTCTCCTTTTCATCCACACCCTTCAAAGATCACTTATTTGTTTTTAAATACCTTTGGAATTCTTTCCAATTCATTTTTAATGATTCTTACCTCAGTTTCAGGCTGAAATTGTATCATCAATATTTCCTGCCAGCATCCTTTCAGTAAGTCATGTCTGGTTTGACATAATATACTACACTGTTTCTGGGTGCACTTAACAATGGCATTTTAGGCAGGAACAGGAAT
Source organism: Daphoenositta chrysoptera (assembly GCA_013397915.1). Classification (NCBI taxonomy): domain Eukaryota; kingdom Metazoa; phylum Chordata; class Aves; order Passeriformes; genus Daphoenositta; species Daphoenositta chrysoptera. Next base: position 362,810 of record VZRO01003417.1, read on the forward strand.
AAGCATTTGACATGCAGCCAAAATGGAGCTACTATGAAGCAGATCCCACTGAACTGCCTTTCAGTCATGAGGCCTTCAGCACTCGGTTTTGCTCTACAAAACTATTTTTGTTTTGCCAGCAGTAAAATCCCTGCCATGCAAACCCCACATAATCAGAATTGCTCTTTCACATATAAGAATGATTGTAACACTCTTTTGGGGTTTTTTCCTCTGTTGACTGCACTCAGGTTTTGGCTAGGTCCTGATTGTCTTCCCTGCAAGAGGCCCCAGCTCTTTTACCTAGTTTTGTCAGCTCAAAGGCAAGGGTCAGCACTACAGAAACGTTTGCCTTCTCTTTGGGCTCTGTACTTCGTCAGCCCTTTCTCGTTGTTTCCTCTCCCTAAAAATGCCTAAAAGCCTTTATTCCCTATGTTCCCTCAGTCTGGATCTGGTGGCAGTACACATCCTTCTCAGCTCTCAGCCACCTCTTTCCACCCAGCTAATGCCCCAGGTCCCTTCGGAAATGTGCAGCCTAGTGCTCTGCAAAAAGGCCTCTGCTCGCATTTACAGGGAAAGAGTTACAAAAGAAAAGCAAATTACAGTCAGAAACAGAATACAAATTGAACTCAGAACAAAGGTTATTTTAAAAAGGTAGGAATACTTGACAGGGAGATGAAGCCACTGAATTTGTTTACATATGCTTTTGCTACAATTCTCCAAGTATTATGTATTAATATACTACAGGAAAAATATTTTTCTGAGTGATTAGAGCATTATACACAACATTTTCTGTTCATATTAATTTTCCAACATTAGGTGCTACCCACAGAATTAATATGACAGTTTTATATGTATTCTTAAGAAATGCAGTATTTTTATACTTGACTTTTATATAAAAACATGCAAGTATTTTCACAAGGTTATTTTGTGCATTGCCTTTATGAAAATGTATGTTTTCAACAGACATTATATATTCAAATGTTATTTATTTATTTATCACAGCATTCAAATTTTTGGTGAAGCATGAAAAGGTAAATTTAGATATTTCAAACTCTTTCCCAAGGAGGTAGCAATTAGTACTTGCCACCATGTCTCCAATACTTACCCATGCTGTTAAAAGACACAGAATATCCCATATATGACCTAGTTTCCATGAGAATTTTCACTTAAACAACCTAGGCAGGATGCAAAATAGGTTAATTTTACAAATTTAGAATTTCTCAAAAATAAACACTGCTAGATGAATGATGGCTTCAGATATAATAGAATGTCTTGTGTTCTAAGGGACATTAAAGTTCATCTAGTTCAAACTCCCCTAACATAAACAGGGACACCTTTCACCAGACCAAGTTGCTCAAAGTCCCATCCCAACCTAGCCCTGAACACTTCCAGAGATGGGATATTCACAAATTCTTAACCTGTCCCACTCCCTCACCATCCTCACAATAAAGAATTTCTTCCTAATGTCTAATCCAAACCTCCTCTCTTTCAGTTTGAAGCCATTCCCCCTTGTCTTATCACTGTATGTTCATGTAAAAAGTCTTTCTAAAGCTTTCTTGTAGGTTCTTCCCTGAAGCCTTCTCTTTTCCAGGCAGAACAATCCCACTTCTCTCCGCCTTTCATTATGGAAGAGGTATTCCATCATTCTAATCATCTTGGTGTTTTTCCTCTGGACTGTCTCCAACAGGTTCATGTCCATCCTGTGCTGGGACCCCAGGGTTGGATGCAGCACTGCAGGTGGGGTCTCACAGGAGCAGAGCAGAGGGGCAGAATCCCCTCCCTCACCCTGCTGGACATGCTGCTCTGGATACAGCCAAGGATATAATTGCCTTTCTGGGCCACAAGCCCACATTGCTGGGTCATGTCCAGCCTCTCACCCAGCAGCACCCCCAACTCCTTCTGGGCAGGGCTGCTCTCGATCTGTTCATCCCCCAGCCTGTGCTGATACCGGGGGTTGTTCTGACACAGGTGCAGCGCCTTGCACTTGGTCTTGTTAATCCACATGAGATTCCCATGGACCCACTTCTCAAGCTGGTTCAGATCCCTCTGGATGGCATCACATCTTTCAGGTGGGTCAACAGCAACACTTATCTGAAAATTTGCTGAGGGTGCACTTGTTCCCTTTGTATATGCCATTAATGAAGATTTTAACTAACACTGGTTCATAAAACTGATGTCCATAAGGACTTTTATCTATCTACGATGGTGCTATTATAAACCTAAGGCTGATGATTTTTTTCAGGTGTATCATCTACAGATTCCATTAAAAACATATTGGGTTCAGTTTTGTTTTGTTAAAAACTGGACAGAAATTCATAGGGGTTCTTCCTGCGTTCCTCTCATGGTTGTCCTGTTTTAACCTCAGGAAGCAGAGGATATCCCCTGGATAAATGGGCAGCTCTGCAGGGTGTAGAATCCTCACATCAGAGCTTCTTCTAGTCTTAGTATTGACACCTCAGGTCCAAGGCCACCTCTCTTTGACCAGTTTTAGACTCATCTCATGGTTCTCCTAAATTCCCCAATGCTGTCTTAATCATGCATCAACTTCATCCCCATCCAATCACCGTGACTTTTCCATGGAAAGAAATCAGGTGTGCACACTGGATAGCACCTGTAGCATACCAGAAAGTTCTGTCACCTGACTATTTGGATTCTTGACCCCATCACTCTTTTGACTCTAGACAGACAAAATGTTTTCAAGGTGTTTTATGAAAATCCAACAGGATTGACAGACACCTGGAAAAATTGAATACCATATTCCTATGTATTAGAATGGAACAAACTTTTTTAAGTGCTGCCCATGCATGGTGCACAGGAAAGCAGAGTGACACACTGTTTATCTCCAGATGACAATAAGCACCACGCAGCCTGTTGAACACTCTCACCTCTGTGAGATGTGGGAGAGAATCAGAAGGGTAAAAGTGAGAAAACTCATGATTTGAGATGAAGTAATTTAAATTGGTAAAGCAAAAGCCACGTATACAAGCAAAGAAAAACAAGGAATTAATTCAATACTTCCCATCAGGTGTTCAGCCATCTCCATGAAAGCAGGGTACTGTCATGCATTAGTGATTACTTCAGAAGACAAGTGCCATCACTCCAAATGACTCTCCTTTCCTTCTTCTCCCAGCTTTATATGCTGAGCATGATGCTACATGACGTGGGATATCCCTCTGGTCAGTTGGGATCAGCTGCTCCAGCTGTATCCCCTGCCCACTCCTTGTGCACCTGCTCACTCCTAGGGTAGGGTGAGAGGCGGAAGAGACCTTGACTGTGGGCAAGTGCTGGTCAGCAATAGTGAAAACATCCCTGTCTTAGCAAAACTGTTTTCAGCACAAATCCAAAACACTTACTGATCCAAAACATGGACTGTGAAGCTATGCAGCTCCTATGAAGAAAGTTAACTCTATCCTAGATAAAAACAACACATAAATGCTTGAATATTTGCCCTGATCATTACTCCATTACTTAGGTACAGAGCTGCAATAACAAAGAAGTGACCACAACTTAGATCACTCGTTCGTTTCTCCCTTTGATGATGTAGCAAAGGAATATAATTATGTCAACCTTGTGTTAGTTACTGGCAGTGTAATAACTGCACTAAACATTTACAGATGAGAGAATCAGGACAATGAAAAGCCTACCAGCAACAGTACAGCAAGCTGAATTAATGAAAGATCAGCAAATATTTCAAATCAAGTCTTAACTACAAACTTAGTGTGTTGTAAATATTGAAATACCTCACATACTCAGTTATCAGTTATTAATGTCATCAGTCTACTCTGTCTTGCAGTGGTGCAGTTCTAGAAAGGCCAACACTTGGAAACTATGACATCAAACAGAGCTTTCATGTCTACAGAAACCCTTTGGACAACTACACAACCATTTATTTTTACTAATTAATAAAATAGCCTCTTAGTGATCAGGCATCATTAAGAAACACTACAACATTCTAGAGTAAGTTTGCATGCTTAGGCATCTTAATTTCTGTGATAAAGAGGCAAATTAAAAGAAAGATAGAAAAATTACTGACCTCATATAGTTATTAGTTGAGCAATTCCATTCCTTAAGCAATTTTCTAATGAAAACTCTTTGTCTTGTAATCTTGAATATAATATAAAAACTCCAAAGAACAAACTTAACTTTGAGAGCTAGTGTAGATCATCCCCAAAGTGCCTTAAAAGAGCTTTTACCACATGAGTAAGATGATCTTTCCCAGTACATAGGACCATTTTCCCTACCTTATTCAAATCGCATGCACAGGGAGAAATAAATTCATAACTTTGCATAATATTGTGGCAAAAATGTCCTGTAAATGCACCCGCAAGTACAACTCTGATTATGATTAAAGTTTATCTTATTATAGTCTAGCTAAGAGGATCATTATATTATATACTGTGCCATGATTAAACAGCTTTTTCCTAAAGTAGCTTGAATTTATGTTCAGACAGCTTTTATATTCATAAGCTCACAATACTACTCCACACGTCCCCAGAGAGCAACCCAGGAAAGACTATTCAAAGTACTAGCACTTATTCTACTCTAATGAGCATTACTCTCAGTACTGTAGTAACTCTAAGTCAAATACACATAAACCCCTTGATATAACATGCTAAGTTTCAGATGTGATCTGGATTAACCTTTAAAACAGAAAGGAAATATCTGCTGCAGAACTGAGTAAGGCTTTTGGCAATTTGAGTCATATACTGGTCTCAGTCCTGTCATCTGAAGGCAAGAGAAATTTTGGCTGCTCTGTGACTGTAAGACTGCCCATAAGTGGTGACCAAAAGAAAAAAAAAAAAAAAAGGTAGCTTTAGCCTCTGCTTTTCTCATTTTTTTTTATCAAAGGGGCTGTGCTTTTTTGTGCAAAGGACAAAATTATGTCTTGGCTTCAGATAGACCTGTACTATATGTGGACTTGCATATATTCAAACATTCAATATTTTTGACTAGCTGGAACTAATGGAACAGATTTTCAAAGCAAACCTTCCATCCCAGAAATTTAAATAAATTGCTAACAGGAAAGATTTTTTATGACATCAGGTAAAACCTTGAAAGGTTCAGTAGTGACTTGAGGCATATTTAAACCCTGTAATGGAGAGCTGACCTGAGCTGGTACTCCCACTTGATGCAGAACTAATTGGCCTGAAAGGTAGTTGTTTGGTCCCAAAAGGCATATAGTTGCATAAAAACAGTTCCACCTCTGCACTAATAAACCTTGTCTCACAGATGTTTTCTTAACAAAGCTTTTACAGATGCAGATATTATGCCACCTATAATATCATGTCATAGAAAGTACAAAGAACTTTTTTCTAGTACTAAAATGAATATAGCAACTCTTGCACATTTAGGTGAAGTTTGAAACACTCTAACAAAAGCAATCATGTTATTTCAGCCTTGATTATTTCCCGTTTCTCCTTCAGCCACTTTTTGTATTTCTAATGAGGTTTAATCTTTATGGTAGAAATTCCAATGTTCAGCACATTATGTGGGTAAACAAGACCTTTGATATTTGACTATTTCTGTCCTTTGAACATAAACAGAAAAAATTAGCATTCCAGATTGTCACTTCTGATACATTCACACTTCCTATTTGGGAAGCTTGCCCTATATGTTAACACACATTTATTGTCGATATAAAAAGGTTTGCCAGCATACTGTGAGAGTAAAACATACTGTGGCTAGAAATGGACCCAGGAGAGGTATGTATTTCCCTCTTTCTTGGGACCTAATAGGGCTTCTGATATGTTATATTTGACAGGTCCATTTTTTTTCCCCTTTGCAGTATTTATCAAATGGTCAAGGTCTCTGAACCTTAAGGCAATCTTACAGTGTTCTGCCAAATACAAAAACTTTTAGGAAAGTGCTGAACTGCTTATTCCTCATCCTATAATTTTACACATGACATCTTACAGGGTTCATTTTTACATTCATCTTATTTCCCATAGCATATGTTAATCAGAGGAGGGGGAAAATTTTCCATATCCTAATATTACTCATAAGCTGCTTATAATTTTTCTCCATTCTATTTATTACAGTCAGATTTTTCTTTCTTCCCTTTCCCTGTCTGTCAGTCTATGGTAGCAATGTAACCAGAAAGATCAAATCTAGCATTAGTACTTCCATAAGTTATCAAGAAGTTTTCAGGGGTTTGATAAATCCAAAATCTGTTTTCTGGGTTCAAATAATAGCAGGCACATCTTTCACTAGATCAAGGTACTCAAAGCCCTATTCAGCCTGGCCCTCACCTTTTGCAGTGATGAGGAATCCACAACTTCTCTGGCTCATCTGCTCCACTGTCTTGCCACCCTTGTTGTAAAAAATGTCCAATCCGTATGTCCAACCTAAATGCAGTCTCTTTCAGCTTAAAACCATGGCCCAGTGTCCTGCCACTACCAACTTGGTAAAAAGTCTCTGTCCGAGTATCTTATAGGCCCTCTTCAAGTATTGAAGTGCTAGATATTGGTGGAGGCAAAGCTTAACATGACCCAGAAATGCATGCTAACAGCCCAGAAATACAATCACATCCTGGGCTGCATCCAAGGCAGCACGGCCAGCAGGGCCAGCAAAGTGATTCTCTCCCTCAACTCTGCTCTCATAAGATCCCACCTGGAGTGCTGCATCCACTTATGTGGTCCCTATCACAGCAAGGGCATGGACCTGTTGGAGTGAGTCTAAAGAAGGGCCACCAAGATGATTAGAGGGATGAAGCACCTCTGCTATGGAGACATGCTGAGACAGTTGTTCAGCCTGGAGAAGAAAAGGCTCTATGGAAACCTTAGAGTAACCTAAAGTACCTAAAGGTGGCCTACAAGAGAGCTGGAGAGAGACTTTTAATAAGGGTCTGTAGTGAGAGGACAAGGGGGAAAGGCTTTCAAGTAAAAGAGGGCAGACTAGACATTAGGAAAAAATTCGTTATTGTGTGGCACTAGAACAGCTTGTCGAGAAAAGTTGTGGATGCCTTGTCACTGGAAGTGTGCAAGGGCAGGTGGGATGGGACTTCGAGCAACTTGGTCTGGTGAAAGGTATTCCTGACCATGGCAGCAGGTTTGAACTAGATAATCTTCAAGATCATTTCCAACCCAGGCCATTTTGTGATTCTGTGATCCTGTGATTCTATGATTCTATGATTCCATGACATAACGAGGCCTCCCCAGAGCCTTCTCTTCTCCAGGCTGAACAAATTTAATTCTCTTACACTGTGCTCATAGGAGAGATACTCCAGCTTTCCGATCATTTCCATGACCCACCTCTGCATCTGCTTTAACATGTCCGTGTCTTTTTTACATTGTAGACCCCTGAGCTGGTCACAGTACTCCAGATGGGTTCTTAGAAGACCAGAGTAGAAGGGAAGAATCACTTTCCTCCACTTGCTGGCCATGCCACCTTTTATGAAGCCCAGGATCTGGTTGCCTTTCGAGACTGCAAGTGTGCATTGCTGGCTTATGTCCAAATTTTCATCCACCAGTACCTCGAGACCTTCTCCACCAGCCTGCTCTCAATCTGTTAATAAAGCCCAGGGTTTCCTTTGCTCAGGGTACCTCCTTGGAGGCACTCTAGCTCAAGCTGTTATTTTGTTATTTAGTCCTTGCACCAAGATGAAATTATTTAAGGATTGAGACGTCTGAGACTCTACTATGGGAAACCTGGGGCTTAGCCCGTAAGGAAACCTTCTCTGAGGGTGGTGAGCGTAGGGAGTCAAGCACAGCACTGATCAGCTCCCTGGAGCCACCTGCTGTGGAGTGGCTTCAGTCCCAGCCCAGGCGGTGTGTTTGTGACTGACAGAGTGGCTTCTATATGGCTGGACAGGAAAGTTTCCTTAACATACAGGACCTTGCTGGTCTGGGACTGTCCTTCCTGAGGAAGGTTCAGAAGTGTGTATAAATACACGATGGTAGAGAATGTGGAGCCAGGCTCTTGTCCGTAGTGCCCACAAACAGCAAAAGAGGCAATCAACAGGCACAAACTGAAATACAGGCAATTACATTTATAAAGAAACTAGAAAATAAGATTTTAATATTTTTCAATAACTGTGAATGTGGTTAAACACTATGAGAGGATGCCTAAAGCAGCTGTGAAATCTCCATTATTGAAGACATTTAAGGGATGACTGATAATGGTCCTGGGTAAACTTCTCTAGGTGTCTGTGCTTGAACAAAGGGGTTGGATTAGGTATTCTCCAGAGATTCCTTGCAACATAAAATGTTCTGTGATTATGTGAATACTCTTACTCACCTTCACCATAACACATCTGCTCAAATACACACACAGACACGTACATGCACACATACACATTCCATATATATTTGTGTGTTTCTAACAGTTTTTACTAGTGTAAAAAAGGATTATTTCACTGATGTCTTAGATTAGTTAAGTAAGCAAACAGTGACAGTGCTATAAGCAAGCTGGTGGCATCATCTGATATGGATTTTTTTTTTTTAATTACAATATTTAATTTTTTGTTTCAAAAAAGAAAACACCAGTTAGTTTGACTCAGTCTTGTGGCTAAGTTTTGCAGCAGATTTCATTCCTCTTCATTGCTGATGTGTCTGCATGTATAAATGTTTAATGTGTTTTTGTTTACTTATCAAAGAAATGGTCGTATAACCAAAGTTTTGAAAGGGAAATTAGGAGGTCATCCAGCTTTTCTTGACAAAAAAATAAAAGCCATGAAGAATTCTTATACAAGATGATTGCTTTTGATTGTTCACCTCAGAAATAATATGTTTTCTTTGTTTCAGAAAACACATATGTAATGAAAATTTTACTGACTTACATGAAAAATGGATGCCTTTGGGAATGAAGCAAATGTTAAAAAATACTGTATCTGTTTGCTTACACATCCCCCGTGAGGAGTGTGTTGTCTACACAGTTGCAGCTGATATCAGAGGCAGCTCTTTTACTTGGTACGAGGCTTTGCTAATAGATGACTCCTATAGTCAGAGTACTAAAAATGGTTTGTGTATATAGCTAGCATAGCTTAACACACTAAGTAAATTGCACAGTCCATTATTTATTAGCTTTTGGAAGAAAGAGTTCAGTGAAACTATAAATGTTACAGATTGAAAATACAGAAGTAGTTCAAATTGTCTTTCTTGCCTGGCTTTTCTAATATGCACTAGTTTCCTCTTCTTTTCAAATGAGGATGTGAACAGCTGTCATAAGGCTAAGTTACATTAAAACTTTTTTTTAATTTTATTTCCATAAACCATTGATTATTCCAAGTGAAAAAAACCGCCATTATTAAGAGGTGCAATTTTCACCCTAGAAAATTTATTTTTTGTTAAAAGGTTTACTTTCAGTAATAGTAACAGACACTTGTAATGAACATGTTCAGAACCCTAGTATTTACAGAACTTCAACATCAAAATTATGCCATATAATTTTTGAACCTGAGAGTACCAAAGACCCTTCCATGATAAACCTTTCATTCATCAAAGAATGGACAGTCGATGTTCCTGTGACAAGTGTGATTAGAAGGAAATTGATTTACCTATTATACCACAAAGACAATTATGTATTTGAAGATAAAATAACAGAGCAGTTAACCTTCAAGTGTTGAATGTTTTGAAGAGCTGAAGACAATCTTGGCAGTCATTGTGAGGAAGTGGTAGAAAGTGTCTGCTTAAGATATAAGTGAACCAGTTGATTTTTGCTGCAATGAATGATTTAATATTGCTGAAGAGCTACTATTTCCCTCATTAACCATTTTCCGAAATGAGTTTTGGTAAGGGAATTTCATATTGCATCCCAGTCTAAAGGATTTTTTTTGTGGAATTTGCTTATTACACAGAATTAGCTGCTCAGCTGCTCTGCTCTGCACTCTGCTCCCTCCCTGTGGCCCAGGTTAAAGACGTGAAGAGAACATTTCCCACTCTGTTACGTTCCTTGGATGGAGATCCACGCAAAAACACAAGGGTTATTCCTATCTTAGAATTGTCTGAGAACGGCCACATAGAAATTAGGGCTTCTCTCTCCAGAACGGTGGTGGCATCTGTAGCCCAACTGAAGCACATCTACACCAATGCACACATCTCAGGCAACAAACAGGAGGAGCTGGAAGCCATTGTGCAGTAGGAAAACTATGGCATAGTTACCATCACGGAAATCTGGTGCAAACATGCACAAAACTGGGCTGCAGCAATGGATGGCTGTAAAATCTGCAGAAGGGACAGGCAAGGAAGGAGAGGCAGTGGGGTAGACCTGTATGGTAGGGAGTGGTTTGACTGTCTAGAGCTTCATGACTGCTATGATAGGACTGAGTGTTTTTAGTTAAGAATCAGGGGGAAGACAATAAGGCAGACATTCTGGTTGGGTCTGCTATAGACCACCCAACCACGATGAAGAGGCAGACAAAATATTCTATAAGCAGCTGGAAGAAGTCTCATGATCACTGGGCCTTTTTCTTGTGGGAGACTTCAACTCACCAGATGTCTGCTGGAAATACAACACAGCAGAGAGAAAACAGTCTAGAAGGCTCCTGGAATGTGGGGAAGACATACAACTGGTGAGTCAGCTAGGAAATGGGCCCCTCTGGACCTGCTGTTTGCAAACAGAGATGGACTGTTGGATGATATGGTGCTTGGAGGTTGTCTTGATCGTAGCAATCACTAAATAATAGAGTGTTCCATTCACAGAGAAGTAAGAAGGTGGGGTCAGCAAAACTGACACCTTGGACGTTGGAAGGGTAGACAGCCTGTTTAGGAGGCTGATTGACAGTGTCCCTTGAGAGGCATTTCTGAAGGGCAAAGGAGTCCAGGAAGGCTGGACATTCTTCAAGGAAATGTTAAATGCATGGGAGCAGGCCATCCCTATATGCCAAAAGATGTACTGGTGGACAAGAAGACTTGACTGTCTGAACAGAGAGCTATGACTGGAACTCAGACAGGAAAAAGAGAGTCTATGACCTTTGTAAGAAGTGAAAGGAAACTCAGGAGGACTACAAGGATGTGTGAGGTTAAGCAGGAAGCAAATTTGAAGGGTCAAAGCCCAAGTGGATCTTGGGCTGACTATTGACAATCTGTCTACTGCCATAGAAAACAATAAAACAAGTTTCCATAAGTACATCAGCACAAAAAGAACGGCCAAGAAAAATCTCTATCCTTAGTTGGATGCTGGGGAAATATAATTACAAAGCCTTTGGCCAGGTTTGTTTAATATCTTAATAAACATATGGGCCAAGGACAGTTGTACGAGTTCAAAAAGGTGAAGTGCTGGCTCCTGCACTTCAGTCACAATAACTCCACACATTGCTACTGGCTTGGGGAAGAGTCACTGGAAACCCAAAAAGAGGGTGGACAGCAGGAGTAGGGCAGTTATTGCCCACCTGTACTTGGCACACTGAGGCTGCATCTTGAATACTGTGTTCAGTTTCGGGTCACTCACTGCAAGAAAGGTATTGAGGTGCTAGAGCAAGTCCAGAGAAGGACAATAAAGTTGGCACAAGGCCTGGAGCACGAGTCTTATGACAATAGCTGATGGAACTGGAGTTGTTTAGCCTGGAGAAAAGGAGGCTCAGGGGAGACCTTATCACTCTCTACAACGACCTGGAAGGAGGTTTTGTCTGGGTGAGTGTTGGTCTCTTCTCCCAAATAACAAAATTATATGCCCTCAAGTTGCACCAGGGGACATTTAGATTGGATATAAGAGAGACCTCTTCATGGAAAGGTTTGTCCAACACTGTAATAAGGTGCCCAAGGAAGTGGTTGAGTTACTATCCCTGTAGGTATTGTAAAGGTGTGTAGATATGGGACTTGGGGACATGGTTTAGTGGTGACTTGACTGTGAGTTTAATGGTCTGACTAAGTACTCTTAGAGGTCTTTTTCAACTTAAATGATTCCATGATTACCCTATTATCACCTCAAAATATCTTTTTGTCTCTTCTTCATTAATATTTCAGTTTTGTACAATATGTGCTAGACATATATTAAAAAAATTAACTGAAGTCAGTTGAATCTGGGTTTCTTATCCAGGGATGTACAGGGAAGGAAAATTTCCTAGATAATAATTTATAACCCATACCTTCTGCAGAATAATGAGAGTAAAATATGACTGCATGCACATATTTCACTTACCATTGCAAGACAGATATAATATTAGGTAAGTTAACAGTAAACTCAATAAAAATTAACAGCTCTGTGGCAACTGCACATATCTTCCTAGATTCAAAAATCTGCTTTTTCATAGGTCTTGTGTCTAAAGTATTGGGTTCAAATTTTCACTAGACTGTGTTTGGATTATTATTCTTGTGTCAGCAGCATTGCAAATATAGCTACAACATCTGATTCATTTTGAAGATAGATTATAAGTACCAAATACCAAGTTCTCAGTTCTTTTGAAATCTAAAAATGACTGTCATTTATAATAGTGCTTGTTCTTTTAATGACAACATTCACACACCAGACTAAAAATATTGCAGTAGAACATCAAATTTGCCACCAGCTTGCTCATGTATATGACAGGAAAAGAGAAATAGCAGATATCAACAAAGTAAAGATACCAGTAATCTTAGTATCTTGAATTTATTAGTACTTTTCCTTGTTAGAGAAACAGAGTCACTCCAATTATTGGTACAGTTCTAGGATTCCAGTGGGAAGAGTTTCTTCCTCAAAACAAGGTAAGTTACTATTACTAGTTGGACTTCAGTATGGCTATTACATGGCAACACAGTCATTATGAATAAAAACATTTAGAAGATGAAACATTAAAAATTTATATATTTAATGGGGTTTATTTATTAATCTATTCATAGAGACAAGGAAAATAAATCTAAAATTTCTACAGACTTGAACTAGATACTGCATTTAATCACTTCATGATTTCATATATGGCAATTAAAAATCTATTAATAGTAGGGTATCAATTTTCAAAGTAAAGCATAGGGATTTAACAGTGTGAATTCTAGTAATGTCAAACTGAGTCACAAACCTGCAAATTTGCACTTGGGAATGTACTGTTTTGTGTTAGAAGAAAAATTCCATGTTAAATGTAAAATGATCTAGAAGTTAAAGTAAACACATTTAAAAGTAAAATTTTAACAGAATATTTTCACTGGCACATACAATTTCATGAAAGCAGCCTGGAACAATTTCTTAGTGCATATGGTATAAAAAATGAGTTTTAGACAGTTTCAAGTGTTATTTTAAATTATTTGCAAATATGAAATGTATTTTGCATTCCGTTCTTTATTTCTTGAGTATTTTTATCATATCTCTTTTCCAAAGTAGTGAGAAGGAAAAAGCAGTTATACTTTGCAAAGTTTTCATTTTTGCAGATAGTGTATCATCTTTATTAAATAAACGAAGTAAACATTTAAATATTCTGGACTACAAATGTAATACATTAATGAGGAAGTAATAGAATTTCATTCTGTGTGTCTGCTTATTAGAGATCAAAATAGCCCCTATTGGTATCAATGACTATTAAAATTTTAGATTCAGTAAAATATGCATCAATCAACTCTCCTTTTAACAATAAATTACTTTCTTAATCTAAGGTAGGCTTAAGGACCATTATTTATATCTGGATATATAAATGAAAAATATGATCTGTTTATAAAGTATAAATACCATTTAAATAAGCTTCTTCTTTCCCATCTTTTATATTACAGGTTACTTCAGAATAAAGTATAGAAGTTTGGATCTCATGAGGTAAAATGTAATTTTTGACTGTTAATTAAGTTTTTTAGACTAGAATTAAGTTTTTGAAATCATGTTGTGTTATATACAAAACCACATGAAGCTGATCTTGGGTATGAAAGTAGTAATAACGTGGATAAGGGAAATTTGCTCTGTGTTTAAGTGATTCATGAACTGCTAGGACAAAGGAATTTGAAATGCTTTCAGAAGTGGGGAAAAAAGCCATATTGGTTGTGTTCCTGTAGATAATAAAAAAATTACATAGCTAGCACGGCATCCCGAAACAAAACTTTCTCATAACTGGATTTGAAAGTTAAATGTCCTCATCCATAAATCCATACCCAGATGAAATTATCCTCTGATGACACACAACTAAATTCCAAGTAACTTTATATTTGCATTATGAAAGAGAAGATACCAATTTAATGTCTATCTCAATTAAATGATTATCAGCCTTTGTTTTAGGAGCCAGGTCTTGAGAAAGGAATAGGAAGCACAGATGGGAAAGCAGCTAACTTTCCAGTCATGTGAATGACATTTCCAGTAGCAGGATTTGGTTTAAATAACATTGAGGCAATCCTGCTCTCTGTTGACAGACCTCTGTGATTGTGACTACACATTGTGAAAACTCAGCTGAAGCTGTAATGAGTCCAGTACTAAAGGTGAGTAGAAGGAATCTGCACACTGCAACTAGCCTTATGTGTCTTTAGTATATCTAATGTTCGTGTGCAGGCCAATTCACAGATGTCCAACACAGACCATCTCTAATGGGTTTTTGAAGCCTGTAAATATTAAGGCGTTTATAGACTGGTCTGCTTTGTTTTCTGCCTTCAGACAAGTTTGTGACTCAAAAACGCAACTTATAGGTGTACTGAATCTTTACACTAAATTTTCAGTTCCCAGTGATATTAATAGAAGCTACATATGCACAGACTGAAGTATGATTTGAGCTACAGGAAGTAAATGCATGAAAATCTTGGCTATGACAAAAAATTTCACTATTCCCATGGTTGCTCTGCAAAGTCTAATTTCCATTATTTTTTTCAAATAGAACTTGGGAAGCTATTCTTCACATGAATGAGCATGAGCTCATTCCCCTTCCATTTACTGAAAAATACACCAGGTGTCTTCTGTAGCAGAAACCCAAGAATCGTTTTCATGATATGTTTAACCATGCCACAGTCAGTGCATGTAACTACAGACAAAACAAGTATAACCACTGCTATGATCTGATTATAAGAGATGCCTCTGCCTGAATTAAAGTGCAAATCAGACCATATGCAGAAGTCAATTCCATGGATTTTATTTCTCAGTAAATGTGAGGTAGAGAGACAGAAAGAAACAGGAGGAGAGGCAGGGAAGGGAAAAGAGAAAGAGAGTGAGTGAAAAAGTGAGATTAAGTAAAGATACCACACCACATGGATTTCTGTGGCACCCTGTTGTTCCTTCTTCGTCCTGATCTTCTCAGTGGTGGGGGTCCCAGAGTCATTCTTCTGAAGGTGCCACTTTTATACAGTCCGAGTCACAGGTACCCACAGGGCGCAGATGCTGTTCCTATAACTTGAGGTGGCATCAAATGACATAAAATGAAGTATGTGATGTATAATTTCTCAGTCACAGAGACGAGACATGTCTTTTTGGAGGTGTTCAACTTAAAGAACTAGAAAAGAGGCAAGAAAAGGATGAGGTAGAGAGAACAGGGCTGTAGAGACATGCACTTCAGCCTTCTTCAGTTAGAAAGCCTCCACTTAGAAAGCTAAGAAGATCAAAGCTAGCTGACTGTGTTTTTTAAATAATGGAATGCAAATGAATGATTCTGAATGTTCAGAATAATTAAGTTCTCCCTCAAATAAGCAAGGAATGTGCCATGTGCCACCATGAGCCAGCAATACATCCTTGGGGCAAAGATTAATGGTATCCAGGGCTGCATTTAGGAGGATTACTGCCAGCAGGGACCGAAGCATCTCTTCTATGAGGAAAGACAGAGCTGTGACTTTTCAGCTTGGAGAAGACAAAGCTGAGAGGAGGTCTTGTAAACAGACATAAATACCTGAAGGGAGGGTGCATGAAGGTTGGAGTCAGGTTCTCTTCAACGATGCCAAGTGACAGAGGCAACGGGCACAAAGTGAAAGACAGAAGGCTCCATTTGAACACCAGGAAACACGTTTTCACGGTGAGGGTGACCGAGCAGTGGTACAGATTGCCCAGAGAGGTTGTGGAGTGTCCATCCTTGGAGATGTTCTAAAGCTGCTTGAACATGGTCCTGGACAACTCATTCTAGGTGGCCCTGCTTGAGCAGGTGGTTGGACCAGACGACCTCCAGAGGCCCCTTCCGACAACAACCATTCTGTGATTCTGTGAAATGCCACCAGTTTACAATTGTGCCTAAAACTACAGTAGAAAACAGTCTGCAAAGGCCATTTTTAAGAGATGTGGATAGACCCCTTGAAAGTATTTCAGATATTTTTGTCATTGCAAACATATTTTCATGTAAACGATTCCTTTTTGAATCAGGAACAGATAGTTTGTTCCTTTATCATAAAAGCTGAGAAAATTTTTCTTTGTTTATGTACATGTATTTTCCACTGTGTGCTGAAAAGACTACTGGTAACATGAGGATATTGTAAAAAACAAAATTGCTAAACAGTGAAAGGAGAAAAAAAATTATATGAATTGTAAAATAACTAGTCTGCTAAACTCTGAGTCTTTCATCATAGCAAGAAAAATAGTCTGACGTTCTTTCTGTGATAGGCAAGGTTATGAAATACGCAGAAAAATGATGAGCAAAGTATAGTATATGATAAATAGATTAAAAGATGCATTGAAATAATGTAATACATTGAAATAGAATCTCTGGAAAGACAAGTAAGCACCATGTTTTAATCTAACAGAAAAAAAGAGGTGCCAGGACTCTCAATTTTTTTACTGTCTTTAATGAAAGATGTGCCACCTTAATGTTCCTTAAAAAGGCATTCAATATCATACAAAGATAGGACCTAATTTATAATTTGTGTCCATTTTAATTTGTCAGAAAAGGGAATTAGAGAGACCCTGAATTCAGCTCTCCTAAGAGGTTCATGTCACTTCATCCCTACATAATCTATGTTTTGGGATTTTTTTAACACTTCTAATTAAGAATTTCTCTTTTAATAAAGAATGAAAATTTGGTATTCTTTGTTAGGAAAGTTTAGTTGGGAATCTAACCATTCATTTCAGTGGAACTGGGTTTTTTTCTGCTTGTTGCCAAATGTTGTTTTATATAATAACTGCTACCTTCACACTGATATTTTTTACTGCTTTTCTTTTGAAGTTCTTTGTAGGAAAAAAACCAACCCAAAACAAACACTCCCTGTTTCTACTATTGTATTCTGTTCATATTTCTTTAAAATTCTGCCTAGGTTTTCTTGAAATTAGAATCCTAAATAAACTTTTGAATTATACTCAGGGTCAAAAATTGCTCCTTGAAGTTCACCTGACTTTCATCTCCAGAAAACTTGGGATTCTTTTACGTTAATTTTTTTTTTTAAAAGATACTTATTTTTATCTGAAATTGTAAAGGAACAGAGGGAGTTGTGTACAGTTCCCTAAACTTTATTTCTTATATCCTATTCCATTTCCTTATATTCAACATAGGCATAAAATATATGAAAGCATTTTTTTCCTTCTTGTTTTGAAGAAAATAGGCAGAGGTACATTGAACCATTTATGAAATCTAAATAATTTATAAGAGAAAATTGATGCAGTCTATCCAAATGTAGAAGAAGAGTTTCTGAAGAGTTCAGACCACTTATAAGATTTTTTCCTGCTTACATTCAGGAGGAGAAGCTGTTATTGTGTAGAGTGTTTAATCTGCTCAGTGTAGCATTAAATAAATATCTCTCTGCAGGTTATCACTATGCCAGCAGGGAGCTTAGATGCATGTGTGCACAATTGTTCTCAGCATATAAAAAAAGAAGAAAACTATATGTTTGAATGTAGAGTTAAACAGGTAATGCAAAAAAGTATTAAAGTATTGGAGAAACTTATTTCTGCTGTATGTAATACACTTCTGTATGTCATATACTTGACACCCCAAACTATGTGATAGACTGAGATTTATATTCATACAAAATCTGGTTAAAGACACAGAGAAAGCACTCATGCTGGGGTGTCTTAGCATGTCAAGTTTCCATCAAAACCAGTCAACACATGCATCTGGTGTGACTGAAGAATCTGTTTTAATTCAGAATTACATTTATTTGTCAGTCACAACTTCTTTTAATTTAAGAACATTTCTTTCTAGGATTTTAATAAGAATAATTGATTTTTTAGTACCACATAACTAAATGAAGTGAGAAACTTTGTGTGGAACATTATCTTGTAACTCCTTCCTGGGTGAATTAGGGAATGATGGCTCTTGTGTTTCCTCCCTAAACTCTTCTAGTGTCCAGATTTGGGGTGAGGAAGCAAGAAAACATTTAACTGATTGAAGACATGAAGAAGGTTAGAGGTTAAGCAGAGGACAGAGATAAATATGCATAACTTGAAATGCTTATAAGAAAAATTCTTAAAAAGTAGGTGGGGAAAAATTTCTTATTAACAGTGTAATCCAGGGTTTTACCCCTAAACCTCCCATTTCAGCCTGTTTGCAGTAGAAGCACAGTTTTGATGCACCTAAAATAATACAAGGCTAGATCCAAATCAAGAACTTACATTAAATATAAGTGTCTGTGTTGACCAACATGGCTTGAAAACCTCACTACTTATGGTTTAGTTCCTTAAAGATCCAGAGTTTTCCCAATCAAGTTTCTTCACAGCCTTCAGGCCTGTACATATAAATGGCAACATATGAGAGTGGATAGTGTTTCCAAATCCATGTCCTGCCTAAAATTGTCTTTGAGTCTGGTGACACTGAAAAAAAATAGTCCGAATCTGAAATCATATGAGAAAACTGACCCCTTGTGCATCTACTGAGAACACTTAGCTTAGAAGAAATCATTATAGACACTACTTCCAATTAAAATATGACGAACAAGGAAACACTGCCACTTACTAGCTTCGTGAGATGAAGTGATGATTTATATTTCTGTGTTTCAAAAGGAATTTCAGGCTCGGGTATACCATAAGGATATTTCACAACCAGTTATGGGATTTTTCTTTGTATGTATTATGGGCAGTTTTTCAAAGTATTATCACCTGCAGTGTGAAGAGTTTCCTTCTGTTTTCCTCATTGTGCTATGAATCCAACCCTACTCTTTCCTCAAGAAAGAAAAAAAAAGTAGGATTCAATTTCTTCTATACATTCTTCATATCCCAACTGTCTTCAAACTTTTTCACAAGACACTATGTGTATATCTCTGTTGCTATTGATTGGTAAGCTCTTCTTATGACAGGTTGCTAATATATTTTCTACATTATGATGCATCAATGTGTTGGTAAGTGATAAAAAAAATAAGGTTTAGTCTCTAACCAAGGATTTTCTCAAGAAATTACTTCCTGAATGATCATGAATTCAGTATCAACAAATCAGTCACAAGGTATGTATTTAACCAATACCAATATCCATGTACCAAATTAGAATAATTTTATGTTAGTTAAATTTTTTTTAGTATAAAGATTTAAACATGACACAAAATAAGGAAAAGATCCACCCATATTTCTAGAGGAAGTAACTGGGGGGAGGTAGAGGAGCGATCAGTTGAAAGGGAAAATGAAACTATAGGCATACAATTGTATTTTGTATATATATTTTTGAATGTATACTTCAAGTATTTTTGACTTCTGGTGAGATTCTGTGACATATGAAGTTCCTTGTGTCAGATAAAGAGAGTTCCTATTTTTTTTTTCTGTTTGTTTCATCCTCCAACCAATATAAATAATTTGAACAGTAGAAATGCTTTCAGAAAGATACTTCTGCTTTAATAAGGATGATAGATGAGAACTGAATCTTTACAAAATATAAGCACTTGGAAGAGTGAAAATTTGAATAGAGTAACAATTAAAGATGAAAGTACAGTATAACTAAAGAGGAAAAAAAAAAAAGACATTGAGCCAGCTATGCGGATTTTGAAGAAGAAAAATTCTTGCACTGACCTAAAGCTGACAGTTTCCATATAGGTTACTATAGCCCAATGTGGGTTGAAAGTGAAGTGATTGTGCCAGTACACTAAAGGTTTTCTTTCACATCTAAAAGGGAGAATTTTTTCTGAGAAAAAAATGCGATGTTCTAACTATAAATTTTTGCACTAATTACCATTTATCATAATATATTCTTCATGCTTTTTCAGATATTTTCTATTTGAATAAAAATGGCTAAACTTATTTAAAGTATAGGGAATATCTTAAGACAAAACAAAAAATCATTGTATAGATCTGATTTTTTTTTCTTTTAATATCTGTATAAATATAGAACATTGTGCCATTTCTCCTGTGCTAATTTTGTTTCATCTTTTTGTTGGGAGTAAAACTAAGTGAGAGATAAATAAAATACAAATTAGAGACCTTCAGTTTTAGAAATAAAAGTCTTGAAGTTAACAGAGATATCATAAAGAAGCGCACTGGAAGCAGAGAAGAAATGAAGTTGAGGAAAGGGTTGCTTCCAAAGCTGATGATGTGAAATGATACAGTTAAGAAAACGCTAAGACTGTTTTTCATAAGAAAGGAAAAATATGATATCTGGAAGAGTGAAAGGATATCAATTTTCATAGATTCGGAGAGACTACTCTTTTATATTGTTGGTTTCTTTAATTATGAGAAATCAAAAAAGTAAGCTGTACCACTGAAAGTTGTGGAAAGCAGGAAAGAGAAGTCTCTAATTTTCCTGTTACAATTGAAACAAATTTTTTTCTTGCTTGTTCCTTTACTAAGAAATTTGCTATGAAAAGATACTGAAATAATTACAAAAAATGTCTGCAAGTAAAAAAAAAGGAAAAAACAATTCAAAAAGTTGAGGTAAAGGTATTAGCTTCACAAATTAGATTCTGGCAGTGGTTGCCTCTTATCCAATAGGGTAGCCACTGAAGCACACATCAAACCCAGTGATATCCTAGTAAACATCCTTTAATGTCTAGTATCACCCACAACACATTAAGATCAGATCCTATGTCCTGTATTGGACTCCATTCTGATCTAAAATTATATGGATAAACTTCAGAAGTTAAGAAGAGTCATTTTCTCTGTTGGTTTTTGATTGTTGGTAGTCTCTGTCTCTATATAAATAATTAAGAAAATTAATGCGGGAATGCAAGTGTCACATCACCTCTCTTCAGCCACAGATTACGAATTTGTTTGTTTTCTCTTTTTTAGTTAATAGCTGAACGACTATATTTTGAAAAAATAGTTCTAAGAGGAAAAAAAAGGAATGTCAGCCAGAACACACTAGAAGTTGGTAGCCAAAGTGGTACCTACGAAAATGTCAAATATGAATCAGAAGAGACTTCTCAGTCACAGGAGAAAAACCACAACAATATTCTGAAATAAAAGTCTTCCAGAATCTAAAGAAAATACACAGTCTTTCTAAATCTAGGCTTTCATATACTTTGGTTTATTTTGTCTCTAAAAATAACACAAAATAATTTGTTTCATTTTTAGCTAAGTAAAATACGTGTCTTTTTTAATGAAGGCAATAAATATAAACAACTTTGTACAGTTCAAGCACAATTTTTAAAAAATATCTTTTGTTCATTAGCCAAACCAGTGAGTCACCCAGTATGGTCTCAACAGGAAGCAACAAGAGACAAGCAGTTCAACAGACATGTATTTTACTGCATATCACTAAAGTCAAACTGAGAAACTGTCACTGCTTTCAATTAAAAAATTCTAAGTACTCTCAGAAATCTCAGTAAAGTTTAGATCATGGTCAAATTCTGTCATCTGGATGTAACAGATATATCTGTGAGTCATCAAACCAGACTCGAGACTTGACTTGGAGCAAATTCTTTGTTCTTGCTCAGATGTTAAGATGTGCCCGATTTGCTCAGCTGTCTTCATTGCTGCTGCTCTGGCCTGGGACAACCAACTGTCTTAGGTTTGCAGAGGGAGTTCTGTTGCTGAAGGTCTGCTGTGGTAACAAGCACAATGAGAAAAAGACATGGGAAGTAATAGTTTTTCTAGGTTTTCAAAGCCAATGAAAGTTTAAGTTCTTCATATTACTTGACTTTTCCCCAGAATTCATTCCAACTGAGACAGCTTTTCATTTTTCCTTCTGTTGCAGGACCTGGGTTTGACCCAGGGAAAGCAGAACTGTGTCTGAAGCTTTGTTTCTTTGATGTATACCCTTTATTTAAATGAAAGTTTATGTTTGACACCCTCCAGTGTAAAGTTGAAGGCCTCTTTATTTGTATGTTTTTCATGTTAGGATTGTGTTTTTCCTATCTTGCTTAGTTCCACCTCTGGACCCCTGGCCCCCCCTTACAATCCACGTATTTTGTGGTGCTTAGTTCTTTGAAAATAACGAACTAAACCCATACCTGTATATTTCAGCTGATTATCACTTCTATAATATTGCAAAAGCAAGAAAAAACCTTTCTTTGTGTGTTACAATTATTTGTATCACTGAAGTGGCTTTACGTTCCCAGAGCAAACTAGAAAATTGAACTCACTTTTCAGATGTTGGTGCAAAAACAATTAAACAGTTGAATATGATACATCTATGTTTTAGTATTTCTTTCCCCTTACTTTTATTCCTATTCTGATTCCTATAGCTATTCTTAATCACATTTCTGTAACAGTTGATAATGTCTGAATCTTGTAGAGACTCTAAATACTTATGATACTAAATACAATTAATTGAGAACTTAAAGAAGAAATAAATATGAAGTGATTCTGAAACCAATGTCATAATAAGAGGACACTGAAAGAAAGAAAATGTCTGTTTTAGCTCTAAACATTTCTGAGAATTATATTTTTGGATATGAAGAAAAGAAAACATGAACTTTATTTCCAATAACTTACAGAGTTTATATAAAAGGAACTACATTAATAGGAGCCATGGAGTACTTGTCTTTCTAACTGAAAGCTTCAACCCCAGTAATTTGCATAGGATTATAGAATTTTTGGGGTTGGAAGGGACCTTTCAAAAATCATCTAGTCCAAGTCTTTGTCATGGGCAAGAACATCTTCCACTGGACCAGATTTCTTGAAGCCCCATCCAACCTGGGCTAGAACACTTCTAGGGATGGGATATCCACATCTTCTCTGGGCAACCACTTCTGCTTTATTTCCATCCTTACTGTACAAAATGTCTTTTTTATGTCCAATCTATTCTCTTTCAGTTTAAAGCCATTGCCCATTGTCCCCCAACAATATGTTTGGTTAAAAGTCTCCAGCTTTCTTACAAGTCCCCTTATGCACTGAAGGCCTCCCTGAAGCCTTCTTTTTTCAGTCAGAACAACCCCCAGTGCTCTCAGTCTTTCTGCATAAGAAAACCCTCATGATTTTCAAGGCCCTCCTTTGGATCCACTCGATCAGATCCATGTCTGTCTTGTACTGATAACCCCAGAGCTGGACACAATACTCCAGATGGGTTCTCATCAAAGCAGAATAAAGGAGAAAAAATCACCTCACTTAGCCTGTTGCCCACCCTTCTTTTTATGCAGCCCAGATTATGTTTGGCTTTCTGGTCTACAAGTGCACCTTGATGGCTCGTGTCCTATTTTTCTTCCACCAGTTTTGCTCTACAGGGCTGCTCTCAGTTCATTCGTCCCTCTGACTGATATTGGGTCTGCCCTGTCCCAGGTGTTGCACCTTACACTTGGTCTTGTTGAACTGCACGACGTTCCCATGGTTGCAGTTCCCACGCCTGTCAAGATCCCTCTGGATGATATTCCTTCCCTCTAGCAAATTGACTGCACCACACAGCTTGGTGTCGTGCACAAATTAGCAGAGGGGGAACGCAGACTCATTGTCTGTGTCACTGGTGAAGATGTTAAGCAGTAGTGGTCCCAGTCTGTACTTGGTCCTTGTATATACTCCTGAGAGACACTACTCATGACTGGTTTCCAGTTTGTCCTATAATCATTAACTGCAACTCTTTGGACATGACCATGCAGCAAATACCTCATTCATTCTAAGAGTCCATAACTCAAACATGTACCTCTCCTATTTAGAGGTAAGAATGTAATGTGAGACCGTATCAAAGGCTTTACAGAACTCCTGGGAGATGAAATTGATAGCTCTTCCTTTGTCCACTGATACAGTCATTCTTTCAGAAAAGGCCACTAGTTTATAGTCAGGCATGATTTGCCCTTGATGAAACCATATTGTCTGTCCCTAATCTACTCCCTGTCTTCCACATCTTTCAACATAACTTCCTGGGAGATCTTGTCAGGTACTGAGGTGAACCTGAGTTCCAGGTTGTATGTAGTTACCAGGGCCCCCCCTTTTCAAAAATGAATGTGACGTTTCCTTTTCTCTGGTAACTGATCACCTGGCTCCCATGACTCTTCAGATATGAAGAGAGCATTCTGGCAACTATATCTGTCAATTTCCTCAGGGTCCTGGGTTGCATCTCATCAGGTCTCATGTCACAGAAGCCTGCAAGTTTTAGATAATTTGGGATTTTTCTTATTTTAACCTTTTTTTCCCATTATTTTTCTCCTTTTCCTCTATTTTTCCTTTTTTTTATCACCCTGATAAAAATGGGATCATAGGTTTACATTACTTGCAGTTCTTATAAAAGCATCTGTCTTCCATTATCTGATACTATTTCAAGTTGTTTCTCTTACAGTATGTTCTCCTCTGAAGATTGCTTTGATTGCTTCTTTTTCATGTTAGATAGTTGATATATTTTGGTCGCTCAGAGAGACGTCTCTGTGACCATCTCTGCTTTGATGGATATTGTCTTCCTTTGAATTGGTCTAGTACTGCCTTCCTATTTTGCTGTCTTTCCTTTTCATCTGACTGAATTGTCTTTATGGATTGAGGCAACTTATTCTTTGTGACCAGAAGGTGAATGTCAAGGGCAGGATTTGTCTTATCAAACCCAGAAGTTAGAATGCAGATATCCATGCCTTAGCAAGTCAACTGCACTCCTGAGAGTTACACATCAAAAAACACAAGACTCAGAGCAAGATTACTCTTGTCCTAGAGAAAATACCTAAAGTGACCCTAAAGTATTATACTCTTCATCAGTCCTTTTATCTCCATTTAATACAGAGAGCGGTTGTCATGGAAGACTCAGATGCAGACAGCTACATTTGAGAAATCTGAAGTGAGCTGAACATGAAAAGTGCTCCAAGTTGTTGGCTGATTTTATCCATGTAAATGAAGAGGAGAGAGTGATGAAAAAGTGTATGGTATTAACAATAATATAACTATTTATCATTATTACAAACCAAGTAATTGGCCTTTTTTAGAGAAAAAGCTTTTTTCCTCCTGCTTTTTTCTTTTTCTTTAAATTTCTATAAATATCTCAAACCATCTTGCTCTCTTTTATGCTTTAATACTACAGTTTACAGAGAAAAGCATGTCTAAAATTCCCACTAGCAAAGTTCCTTCTCATTCTAGCATCTTCAACATCTGTGGGAAACAAAAATAAAACACAAAAATTAGACCCTGCTAAACCTGGCTCTGCAGGGAGGATTTTACTAGTGTGTGAATAAGTAAAACCATTTGTCCTTATGGACTCATGCTGACTGTGCACAGAGGAGGTTGGGGTTGCTTCCCACCCCCACTCAAGATGTTGCTGTTAGAAAAAGGTTATCTGTTTACCAGCTTGTTTATATTTCTTTAAAAAAAACAAAAACAAAAAACACACAGACAGCCTTAAAAGTGAGTGGAAGTGAATGAGAAAGCAGTATATAAAAAGGACATATATTTATAATGTTCTCATAAATAAGTCATCAGCTTTTCTCAGCATATATTATCTCTGGAAATGTCTTAATTCTCATGGTAAAGCCATCAATGCCCCTTTTTTCATATCTATAACACATTTTTCATCCTACACATGACCTTTAGCATTATTTGTTACTAAATTTTTCTGAAACTCTATTTTTAAAACATTTTTATTAGTTACCTATAACTTCACACAAATATACCTGTGAATGCCCAGTTTACTTTTATGTTTTAATGGAGGAATATTGAGAGTCTATTTTTGATTAAATAAATGGTTTTACTCGCTTTTCCTTTTAGCTTTCCTAAACCCAATCTGGTCAGTTTCTTCTCACTTTCTTAATGATGTGCTTTCAGAGGAAAGACTTGCCTAAATATCCTACGTGAGATTTTCAAGCTGCATTTGATCTAACATTTTCACTTTGTGTAGTAAAACAAGAAGAACACTAAAATGAAACCTAGTCAGCTAAGAAATTTTTATTTGACCATTTAGAAATATTACTTGAAATGTTTTTCCTGTGTTTCACATTTTTGGAATACATGGCATAGTTTTGTGGAAAGACACCCAATTTGGATAGGACCTTGGAAAAGCTACTGATCGTACATACATTGAACATCAAATCTCATTTTTAGCAGCTAAACATTCTTGGAGTCTATCTCCACTGAGTATGTACCAATTTCTTGTATCTTTTAGTACTGATATAATAATGTAAACAAAATCTCTACTAACATTCAGAATTTTTAAATGATTACTATATTAAATTTATGGAAGAATATAATTTCTAAGAGCTGGCCAAGAGATAGAATAGGGTTGAGCAGTAACAAAAAGCTCATTAACAAGAGGCACAAAATTCCCCAAACTATCCTGAATTTAATTCTTTTTCCTCCCTCATTTTCTGCCCTTGAAAGGAAAGCATAAAATAAAGTAGGAAACACAATAAAACAAAACTGAAGCAATTTCCATGACAGCAAGTCATGATAGTTCCTCCTTTGCCATCTATCATGTTTGATTCTCTCAAAGTTTGACTCTCAGGGAATTCAGGTTTTTTTTTTTTCCTTCTATTTTAGACTCTTCAGACTTTTGTACTCTTCTCATCAATGTGCAAGTTCTTCATTTCACTGATTGAACAGAATTTGTCTATACCTGAGCTTCAAAAATTGTCTGTGTTCTGCCACTCCTCAGCTTCAGCATGCACTCTATACACTTGTATCTATCAATCTTTTTTTTTTTTCTTTATTTCCTATTGTAGAGATATAATTTCTTTGTGGTCACCACGTTTCTCTGTACAGGCTACAGGCTTTTGCAAGTGCAAGAGTAGTTGTTTGTTTTTCCTAAAGTGCTTACAGGAAGCTAAGGCATTTAAAAATCTGATTCTTTCTGTAGGAAACTTTCTTACTCTTTTTCATCTGTAGAGAGAAAACATAATGATTTACATACTTTAGAAAGAAAATGCTTGCTATGTAAAGGACAGTTCTTTCATATGTTAAGCAAGATCAGTCAATTTTTATCATATTTTTGGTTCCATAAAATCACAACACTATCTTTGAGGAATTCTTTGCAAGTGGAGATACTGGAACAACGAGAGCCCCCTCCACAGCTGCTGCTTGTCAATAGCATTGCTGTATCAGCAACATGCTTAAACAATCTGGGATGACAGGAATGCTATTTCCTTTCTCTCTCCAGGTGGGAGCCACTCCCCACTCTTTCCATGATTAAAGAGAGTGACCCTAATGTCAGCTGCCTGGGATTCAGGAAATATATCACCTTTTTGTAATGATAGTTTTAGGATTCCAGGTTTTAGTGCATGAAAATGGGTTGTTTGTTTTGGTTTGGGTTGGGTTTTTCTTCGTGAGGGGTGAGGGGGAGAGTGGAGATAGAGGAAGGGGGAGCTGGTTTGTGCAATCAGTCTGTTCACTGGGATAACAACTACCTTGTTTTCAGCCAAGAAGGAGTACACAGAAATGTGCTAGCTCAGTTATGAACTGCACTGGCAAAGGATCTTTCAACTGCTTTTAACAAGGAATACCTTGGTGCACATCCCACATAACACGCGTGGGACGGCTCAGTAGCATTCTTTCAAATATAGTTTTATATCTCCTAAATTGTAAGAGGTACATCAGGTAAAGGATAATCTTACAAAATAAAACAAACAAAAGACCCACAATTGAGTGAAATCATGCTAACTTCATTCTTCTGACTTACTGATGACAAGGAAGTTCCATGGGAGATTACACAATTCATATGTTAACCCATATTTTACCATAAGCATATCATCTCTGTTCAGTAAAAACTTTCTTTTCAGACCTTGATATGTGGTGAATTAGACACAAAGAGTTTCATCTCCATACACTGCATCATTTATATTAATTTTTCCTAGAGAAACTTGTATGTACACAAAGTATGATATAGATTTTTAGATGCTCTTGAAATCAGTGGGGGAAAGAGATGCATTATGTTTGTAGTAGAAAATAATGCAACTTGCTAATAGTAAATAAGCAAAGCAAAGCAGCCTCTCTGAGAACCAGGTGCCCATCGTACACATGATCCTGGAGGAATTACTTCAGAATTATCTAGTTTGGTTGTGTAGCTTTAATGTTCATTACCTGTGAAGGACCACGAAGAGACATCAGGCATCTGACTTAGATGCCTGGAACAGACACCTTATAAGTGCAGGAGGTCCCCCTGAAAACCTTCAAAGCATCCATCCCTTGTCAACTCTAGGATCAAATGCAAGAGTATTTGATTAAACAAAATGCAGAAGCTCTCTTTGGAAGGACTTTTTCACTAGGCTTTTCAAGACAGTTGGAATTCCTATGCAAAAATTGTAACAGCTAGATTTTGTGTCCAAAGTGGTGTGAAAAGATTTTGCAGACGAAGTCAGAAATGCAGCTTAAAAGCCTTAATCTATTTTTGATTTATAAATTTCATTTCCTAGTTATCACTTGGAGAAAACACTGAAAACTGAGGTTACAAAAGACAGAGGAAGTGTTAAGTATATATGAACACCAAACTGTAGATAGATGCAAATATATAAGTAAAATACTTGGAAAAGCCACCTAGAATTTAGCAAGTGAATAGAAAGCAACTCGAAGGATCAGCAAGATAAAACGTTTCCTTACTGAAGAAAAAGGTACTTTCTGCTTGAGAAATAGATGTGAATACTTGATTTTATCCCTCCCCAATCGACAAGCAAATTACCTCTATACTCATTCAGAAAGAGGAAAAAAACCTAACATTGATTAGATTTCTAATCTTGTAAACACCTACCTACTAAGATCTCAGAATTTTTTCTTCTGCTTGAGAATAAACCTTTTGAAGATTAGAAAGAATAAAGCCAGACACTGAACTTGATAAATGTCTCCAAATTAATCTCCTATACTAGACCATTATTCTGTCCTTGAGCATTTTCCCATAACCGTAGTGTTATGAAACAGAAAGTGTATTTACAGCACAATCTAGAAGGACCAAAATGAGATACAACTATTTTTTTTTAAGTTGATCTTGGCAAACAAATTGCAAATATAACACTTCCAATATCAAACAAAAAAAAGTAAACTCAGTTTCTCAACTGTTACCCTTTCTTTTCAATATCACTGGACTAGTTTCAGGCTTTACTAATTGGTACATGCCTGTTACAGAAGTTGGACTAGCAGCTTCACTCTTGCAGCAGCAGGAGGAAGGGTTGCTATGTAACTAATTACAGCTATCAGCAGTGGTTCTGTTTTAAACGGTGTATGAATTAGGCAGTCTCCTAGAAGCACACACAAGTGAATTTGCCATTAACAATGAACAGCTCTGTGAAAAGAACGCAGTATAAATTTACTTAGTCCATCCTGGGATTAGGCAGACAGCTCTACACTTATTTGGCCTCTGAAGTAAATTTCAGTGGAAAACTTAAGAGGCTTTTCTCCGGCAAAATGAATTTTGCCACATACTTGGTGCCTTATTGCAATATAGACCGTATTCCAATTCCAATTACACTAATGCAAGCTGTGAGTAAGTTCATTGTGCTCACTGGAATTACTCTAGATTTACAACAGTGTTATCTGAGATTTACACCTCTATAAATTAATCTGAAATGTGGCCACATGGTCTAGCTGGTTGTTAGCTTAATAGGAAAAATATAGTTGCATAAATAGTTGATATCTTTCATACTAATTTGGGACCTCCTCACAGCTGCTTACTTACCCATTTATATTAATTTACTACACCAGAAACATGTCCAATTAATAAGAAAGGCAATTCACTCACTGTTCATGATTAGCAAAACTTTTTCTTTGCCATTACACCTATTCCTATATAATATTTATCTCCCTGAAGTTTTGGTACTGTTCTTAACACTTTAAGGACAGTGGAGGTTTGTTCTATCATGGCATCTTGTTTCTAAGGCCACTGAAGTAGCCAGCTTTTTTCATAGTGATAACCAAACAAATCTGAGCTATGGATTAGAGCTGATCTAGCAGGGATATCACACATTGTACATTTTTGAGGAGCATGGGTAGTGGAAAAAGACTGTAATATGAATTAAAATTGTCACATAGGTCTCTCAGTCATTCTAGATTTCATTTAAAAATCTTATTCCTGTTTGGGATCTAGAATTTTTGCAGCTATAGGAACAAATAGGACAAACCACATTTTCTTTTACATAAAATAGATTGCTTCTAAAACTTCAAGGAAATTAGATATGCCCTCTCTCTCTCTTCTTGCACTGTCCATGGGGTTTTTGCTAGCTCTTTCATAGGAGAATTTTATATAATAGAAGTTGCAGAAGAAAAATCATGCAAATTATGATTGCACTAAATTAAGCTGTTCTCAGTTCTATTCGTGAGCTAAGGCCAGGTTGAGTTTGTTCCCAGAGGCCTCATTGTTCACTCTTCTAGGCAATAAAATAGTTGCTCCAGAGTCATTACTGTATATGAGACAAGTTGCTGCAGCTCCCCTCAATGAGGAACCTGACCCAAGGTCTTTATAGCAACAAATCATCCAGTTTCTACACAGATAATTTAACTCTTGCTCTTCTCAGTCCAACAGAGTAAAACAACAAGTGCTTTCCTTATCTTTCTGTGGTGAAAATGCCCTCTCTATGACATGAGATTCATATGGGAGTAATAGTGTTTCCGACTATACATTCTGGTTTACGATACTTTAAACAGTGTACTCCAAAATAAAGAAGCAATGTGCACCAAACTCCAAGCCTGCCTTGGGAAAAAAAGGATTATTAAAGAAAAAAAAATAATAGAAGAAAGAAAGAAAAAGTCAGTTCCAAAGGAAATGTTTAACAGGAAATGCAGATTACTTGTCACCACCTTGAACTCTATATAACTACTTGAACTTGTAAAAAGTTGAGGTTTAATGTTATTAATTTGATTTGTAGGAATATAGTACTTTGTGTTGTCATAGAATAATTACATTGTGAAGCAGAAAAATAAAATATTCAACAGCTATAAATTCCTGAAATTTTGAATTTTGAACTTCTTTTTTATTTCTTTCTTAAAAGGAATGGATTTAGAGAAATACAATGGAGAAAGAAAGCTCTTCTGCTTTGGTGCTTTGAATGGTACAATGAAACATATTTCATTTTCTGATCCCTAGAGACAGGAAAGTATTTTAAGATACCAGTGAACTTCTATTTTGTCTATCAGTGGAGCAGTGAAACAAAAAAACCCCACTTTTCTTCGTCTCAAATATACAAAACAACAAATATAGTCTATTTAGGTAAAATTCTTAAGCTTTCCATTTTTACCCTGAGGTAAGAACTCTAGAAGGTAGAATGGAAGAATATTATTTTTTTTTTCCTTTTATACTTGCTGAAGAAAAACATGTAGAGTTCGTTCAAGGATGGAAAAGTACTTTTGAGTTATACTGTATTGCAGCACATTATTCTAATTTGGATTCTGATTAGAGTGTTCTCATTACCACTGTTTTCATCACTGTTATTTTTCTCACTATTACTATTACTAATAATTTTTATTATTATTTTTATCCTGTTACTTTGTTTCCAAGGTCAGCTCTACATATCTATATACATACAGGTATATAGTGTTGGGTCTTTTTTCCTGCTTTTCATACTGTTTGCAAAAATGCTAAAATGGCTGCATTCAAACTGCTCCAGAAAACAAGAATTAGCAGGCACCTGGCCAATGTACTGTATCCAAATGCTTAGTCTGCTTGCATATTGTAAAACTTCCACCAATTTCCAAAGCACAGACGAAGTAAAACCTAAGTTCTGTCTATTCATTGGAAAAGTGACAACTCCTGGAGGAAAAATTGCAATTGAAGTTAAACAAATGGGGCAAACAAAAGCAATTGCAAAAATTACCAAGGGCCACATAGGCACTCTCAAGATAGCTCTGGGATGTTGCAATTCTGAACAAATCACTACTATGCCACCTCATGAAAATAAACAAAACACACTGTGGCTCTTGTACCTTAATCAGGTCGGAAAGAGTTGGTACTAGACAAATAAAAAAACCACATTTGCTAGTTAAATTATAATAGTACTTACTCCAGCTTAGATGTCATCCCTCGGGTAGCAAGGATTTAATTTGATTGCATAGCTTATGTTGGTTATCCCAATAGAATAAACTGGGCCAGAAAAAAAGTATATTCTCTCTTTATTTAGTGAGTATAAATATGCACAGTTTTTGAAATAACCAATCATATATTTTGTATCAGAAAGGCACTGTGATATAGATGTGATACAAACACTTGTAAAGAACTTGAAAATATTTAGAAAAAGAAAGTTTAAACATAATTTTTCATATAATCATTTGAATTGAAATGTCTAAGATCTCTTATGACTCTGGCTTTCTATTAGAGTTATTCCCATCTCCACAAAAATGTCAACTGAATACGAAACAGGTCTGCAGACGATACAAAACTGGGAGGAGCTGTTGACTCCCTCAAAGGCAGGGGGGCCCTGCAGAGAGACCTTGACAGATCCGAGGGCTGGGCAATCACCAGCTGTATGAAGTTCAACAAGGGAAAGTGCTGGATCCTGCACCTGGGATGGGGCAACCCTGGATGTGTGGACAGACTGGGGAATGAGATGCTGGAAAACAGTGCCATGGAAAGGGACCTGGGGGTCCTGGTCAGTGGCAAGTTGAACATGAGCCAGCAGTGTCCTGGCAGCCAGGAGGGCCAAGGGTGTCCTGGGGGGCATCAGGGACAGCATCACCAGCCGGGCAAGGGAGGGGATTGTCCCACCCTGCTCTGCACTGGGGTGGCCTCACCTTGAATATCGTGTGCAGTTTTGGGTGCCACAATATGAGATATTAAGCTATTGGAGAGCATCCAAAGGCAGCAACAAAGATGGTGACGAGGAGAAGCCATATGGGGAGAAGCCGTGTGAGGAGCGGCTGAGGTCACTTGGACTGTTCAGCCTGGAGGAGACTGAGGGGAGACCTCATTGCAGTTACAACTTCCTCGTGAGGAGAAGAGGAGGGGGAGACACTGGTCTCTCTTGTGACCAGTGACAGGACCCATGGAAATGGCCTGAAGTTGTGTTGGGAAAGGTTTAGGTTGGATATGAGGAAAAGGTTTGAAGAGGCTCCCCAAGGAAGTGGTCACAACACCAGCCTGACAGAGTTCAAGAAGCATTCGGGCAAAGCTCTCAGGAACACGGTGTGACTCTTGGGGTGTCCTGTGCAGGGCCAGGAGTTAGACTCAATGATCCTTGTGGGTCCCTTCCAACTCAGCGTATTCTCCGATTCTATGATCCTGTGAATATTCCACAGATAATGTGTTGTTACTATACCTACCTTATGAGCAAGTAGTTGATACTCAGAGGATGTGAGAGGTGGATTTATCATACATCACAGCTATCTAGTTATGAAACACAGTGCAAACTTAAGATGATCAGCATATGTACTTGATTGCTATTTGTTGCATACTTGAGGTCCTTAAGTCCTTGGTATTAAAATTTTCCAAGCATCCAAAAAGTATATTTCTTGACATGTCCAGAAGTCTTGCCATTGCTTAAAAAATTGATAGATTACCTTATGCTCAAGGTCCCTAAGGAACTACAAACTAAATATTTATCTTCCTATCTCGTCCATGTACTTGGTCTAGTAGATGTTCCCAGAAAAAGCCTGCTAAACCACACTGAGTGCAAGAAACAGATGCCAGCTGTGGTGCCACCGCTATCTCTTAAGAAGGCAATAAGAGTAAAACTGTCCTTCATACATGAGAAATTATATTTAATTTCCTCTTCTCACTAGGGGAATTTGAATGAGTGCCTCTGAAGCACTGGAGTATGCAATAGCATGTAGCATAAAATATACAGTAGATTCAGATGGGATATTCCATCCTTTCAAATTTAATTCAATTTATACAGAATAATTAGAAAAAAATAAAAGTAGGAAGTTACAGCATTAATAAAGGGGTGGGTGCAACCAGGTTTAAACACAGAGCTGCTTGACAACATGGGTATGCTGCTGTTGTGCTTTGTCCTGGTAATCCCTAGACTCAAGCTGGCTCAACACAGCTGCCACAGGGCACTAGTAGAGCTACCTCGACAGCAATTGGTTTTGTTTCTATAAACTGTTTGTTATTATATTTGCTAGAGGGGCTACCTCACTGTCTAGTATTTCCTTAAATCAGTAGATATTTTTGAGAATTAAGGAATAGATCTAAGTGTCATGATTACAGACCATTAAATGATTTTCTATGACTGTCCAAAAGGAAGTTCTTTGCTTTTTTATTTGTATCTGGGACAGAAAGACATAGAGTGCAAACTGTGAGTAGATGAACTATGTTTTCTTTAGTTATGAAAATGTCAAAGCTGATATGTTTAGCCACCTAAACAAGAGCGGGTGTCAAAAGGAGAAAATATACCTCACAAGTTCAGGAGTCACTGTAAAATCAAGTTTACAGGGCTGATTGCTTTAATTAAGACAGTGGTTGCCAAGCATGTTACAGAATAAGAATTCATTGCAGACCATGTGAACTTTCTGAGATTTCTCAGATCTCAGCGTGTGCCAAGTGCTTTCCTAGCACACAGTAAGACTCAGGTTCTAGTGCACTTTCATCAGGGGGAAAAAAGAAAATCAATGACCTACTTTTGGAAACATGGAAAAACAGTCACTTAGAACTTGAGTAAACTGATCCAGCTGACCATCTCTACATATAATTGTCCATCAGCACTGATAGCTAAAGCTCTAATTCCAGTGGGGAAAGAACCCACTTGAAAATCTAGACATGGGCTTTTAAAATGTCAAAATGTAAAGCTAAAAAAAAAAAAAAAAAAGCCAAACATAGAGAAGTGAGCTTGCAAATGCTATTTTTGCTGACAGCTTTAAAGAAGAATAACAGTCCTTTTGACCTTGACAATTATCAGTTCCCTATCTGACTTTTCTTTTTTTTGTGTGTGTTTTGCCAGGTTTTACAAAGTTTCGACACTAAGGAAGATAAACGACAGTGAATGGTATCAGGTGTCCTGGAGTATTTTCTGCAGTGCCCAGGGGTTCCACTTGGTTTTGGTACACTCAGCACAAAGATGGGCTGTGCTAAGCATTTTATTGAATTTGTAGACAAGGTGCTGGTGCAATTATCATCTTCTGTGTAATTTGCCTTCTGGGAAAAAATTTGTTAGCCAAATATCTCCTCTTCATTCTTTTTTAGTAAAGCTGAGTAGCTTTGACAGAAACTTAAATGCTGAGTAAAATTATTTCTGCAATTCTACTGTCCTCATTTCAACGAAAAAATATTTCAAAGTAGTTCTCAAGAAAAATAATCAAAATAATCAATAATCTTCTTTTTTCAATATTCCTGTCTGAGGAAAAAAAAAACAAAAACAAACAAACAAGCCAACAAACCCGAAGTATTAAAACTGCATAAATAATAAACTGGAAAAATGTGTCAGCTTCAATGAGAAACTAAAATGCATACATCAGCCAAAAATTTACTCAAGAAGTTTTGCTCATATCTTAAACTGTGAAAATAAGATTGAAAAAATAAAGGAAATAAATAAATAAAATCTATTGGCGATCTGAAAGATCTTTAATGTTATGGACACAAAGCATCCTGTGGAGGTTGGGTCACCGTATTTCATAGTATGTGTGCTTTTACAGATAATTTCCTGTGCTGTATTTTCTCAAGTAACTTCTACCTCTATCCCAAAAAGCTTTGACCTCCTATTTAACCCAGAGATCATCTTCTGCCATAGTTCAGTATATGCAATACACAGGCAGAGTTTTATGGTGTACAAATATCACTGTCTAGTTTCACTACAGGTTTCAAATCATTACGGACAACTTGAACTGAAAAAAAATGAACACAAAAAAACTAGTTATGATTATGAAATTACTTGAGTGACACACATATAAACAAGAGAACAGGCAAATCCAAGGGCTATATTGTATGGACATAGTTGATAATTCTTACAGGAATCTAGCACAGCAGATGCAAGCCAGTCTAAATATCACTGGTTTCATGATTGCTGTCTCAAACAGATGAATTTGGTACTGCTGATGTAAATGCTTCTCTCTTAAACTGACTTCTCTTGTATACAAGCATTTCACCTGGTGTTTACCTCAGTTTATCTGAGGTGAAAAACTCAGAATCCTTTCCTGCAAGCAAGAATTGTATCCATTATTAAAAAAAACCCCACCCAAACAAACCTTGACTTTTTTCTGTTGAATGATAAATTATGCCTATGTTTTATATAGGTCTATTTAATTCAGAAGTGGACGGTCAGGTTAAACTGCTGTCCTGAAACTGTTGGAAATCTCCCACAGAACTGCTTTACCAAACCAAATGCTTGATAGGTTTGATAGACAAGGTGCTGGTGCAATTATCATCTTCTGTGTAATTTGCCTTCTGGGACAAAATTTGTTTTTTGAAGGTAGAAGAACTTCCATTCTTCCTATATTGTGGATTAAAAATATTGTAGAATTGGTTAGTCAGAAAACCAGTGCAAGGACTATCTGAAGGAATGGAGAATAGAAAGCTTTCTTTTTCAGCTGAAGTACAGAAATTAGTAGACTAATACGTATTGACCTCTTGAGGGGAGGGGAAATACATTGCTCCGCTCGCCATGCTCTAAGAAGGTTGCCATTCACACCCTTTATGAGATGGCAAAACTTGACAATGTGTCCCAGGCCAGATGGGGCTTTGGAAGAAAGCTGGGTAGGTAGGAACTAATCACTAATTTTCTCACATAAGAGGAACTCTAACAGACATAAAAAGGGAAGGTAGCTAGGAAATCCTGAAGGTAACATGGAGATGGCTGGAGTTGTGAGTGTCTTAATTTGGTATTAGTTTCACTAAATCTTTTACTGTTTTCTGGAACATCGATGGTTTATGTGTCGATATGTGATATTTATTTGATTGCAAGAAGATAAAACCACAGTTGTTTTCAGCATCTGTAATACAAAATTCACATTCTGTCTTTCACAGACATGAGCTTGGCTCATGCCTCATTTGAAGTCATGACTATGTGAGCTCTGAGTCACATTATGTAGCAAAACTACCGATCAAGTGAGTAGAGCTGGGATTCATCTCACCTAACTTCTGGAATGTGATTAATCTGCCTGGTTCTTATGCCAGCTTTAGGATGGGATGAATCACCTTGCAGTTATGCCTGCTTTTCTCCACTGACTGCAAAACAACTCTTGATAACTTTTGCAGGTGCAGATTTCTACTCTGTGGATGACTAAAGTTAGGTGAGATAAACTTCAGTAGAGTTTCAGTAAAAGACACGATCAAATGAAGTACAGGCAGCAGAGGCTACAAGGACTACCTTTTTGCTTGAGCAGTCCTTGACAGAAGTAGAAGTTTCATCAATATATCTTCTAGCCAGATTTTTGAAAAAAGTACTGGAAAGCTTCTTTCTGAAAAAAAAAAAAA
>VZRO01003417.1:400096-436907 GCA_013397915.1 Daphoenositta chrysoptera
AAAAAAAAAAAAGGCAACATATTATAATAATAGAATACAATTCCTGTGTGCAATAATGGTTGGGTTTTCTTCCAGAAAGTTGTCAGCCTTAAGTAACTGTCAGCAAGGGCTTAGAGTTCTGAAGGAGGATCAAAGAGAGTTGGCATATTGCTTAAAATGTGTATGTTTCTAATACATCACAAGCATTCAAACTGCAGCAACTACAACATATTTAGTGCCTTACCACGATATGTAATAGGCGTTAAGTTAGACCATTTGGTTTCATTTTGGGGTTTTGATTTAGAACATTCCAGTTTAGGCATTGCCATGCTGAACATTGGTTTCTAATCTAGTTGAATTGCTTTATTCATCACACTGTAATTCTGTTTTTCCTACTGTACTTTGACCTACAGTGAGACCTTACTGAAAGAATAAAAGTTGAAGGGATAGAAGGATTCTCAATCAATTGACAGATTGCCATCACCTTCACAGTAATTTTCAATTCTTATGCATGAATCTCATGTCAGAGCATAAATATATTTATCACAAAAAAAAATTTAATATAAATTCATTGCTAGCAGAACGCATGCATAATGATTTTGAAATGTTGTAATATATAGAAGTTGTTGCCTGGAGAAAAATGCTTTGTATATAGTGCATATAGCTATGCATATGTACACATATACACACATGCATACATATGTTTATATGACTGAAGGATGGAGGGAAACAGAGACATTTGTTGTGAATTACAAATGAATGTTTAATCTTGACAAGGCTTTACTTGTTTGAGAATCAAATCCCTTCCCCCGTTCCTCAAAAAACAAATTATCAGAAAGATTCCCTTTCACTGCTGTCATTAACAGAGAGACACTGAGGACAGTTTAGCTTGGTTTCAGCACAGCTCCTGGGCCACAGCTGCTTACCAGGCAATCTAAGTGCCACTTGAACGCTCAGTTGCAGATTGACCTTGTGGTAATTGAGGTTATGAAAAGGCTCTTGTTCTCTAAAATCTCAAATGAACACCTCTCCCTCTGGGAGACAGCAGGATATTCAGCAATAGCAGCCCTGCTGAACCTGCGAGATTCTTTCTGCCTCTCTGGTCAGTGCTGAGGTCAGGATGAGAAACAAATGCCTGTGACGGGGTATAAGGAATGTAATGGAGTAGCAAGTCAAGATGAAATTATCTGGGCTGCAATTATTTTCTTTTAATTGTGCCTCATTCTGCCACCCCCAAAAGGCCTGCTAAGTATTTGAAAACATATTTTTATCACTTTTCTCACTTGTATCAGGAATATTTTGTGGTTTTATTCCTGATTTTGTCCATATTTTTCTTAAAAAAGAAAGAAAAAAGGAAAATAATAACAGGTTAAGATCACATTTCTTTAAAGCAGAGAACCGTCTGCTGAAGTTATCAATTACTTCACTTTGCAGCATGAGCCAGCATCTGAACATCTCTGCCCCCGCCAGTAATTAACATTACAGTCAATGGGAATTAATGTTGAGGCTTTCAGAGGAAATGGGGATAATTAAACTAATCACAAGAAGTACACAACAATTATTGTTATAATTTTAAATCTCAAGCCAATTAGCTATGCTAGCCACTCTCTTTGGCAAAAGCTCACTGTTTATGGTAGCTAAATATAAGATTAAAATTAGTGAATGCAGAACATCTTTTAGCTACTCAACTTAGGTCAGGACTTTTTGTTTTGATTTAAATGCTGTATACAAAATTAAGAAAAGACTCTCCAGTGGAAAAACCCTTTTTAATGACCTATTAATAGCTATTGGGCTTGGATACCCTACTGAAAATACAAAGGAGCTCCAAAGGAGCCAAATACAGGCACAGATCCTCGACATGAAAATCTGAAGAATTAACACCGTGATTTTAATAGACTGTCTTGTCTGAAGATTTTGATCCACTTTATAAGTCTATTAATATACATTAATCAGTCTTAGGTGAAGTTCACTGTAGAGGACTAGAGCTAAGCATGCTTTGTCTCAAATATTCTGAGTATTTCTTTAGGGAATGTGTAATCAGAGGACAGGATCCTGTGGAGATGGAGCTGTGCTGTGCTGAGCCAACTTCCTCCTCCACCTTGAGACTTGTTCTCAGTCCCACCCCCCAGCTCATTCCCTGGAGGAGGGCTGGCTGTGCATGCGGGAACAAAAGAGTGTGAAAAATCTAGTCCACGTAAGAGGCATGCACCAGGTTAACTGCAAAGGGGAGTAGATCGGGACCCCTCACGTTCTTTTTCCTCTCTTTCACTCTCATTGTTTGTCCCAGCTCCACCCAACAGGACCAAGGCAAGGACTAGTGATGTCTTTTGTTCTCTCTCTCCCTTTTCCTGCCTTGTTTTCTTCCCTTGCTTTGCATAGGCAAACCACAGCCATCATATTCTACCCCGCACTCCATTCTGAACTTTGTTGTGGGGGTGTGGAGATTGTGGAGGTATGTTGTGGCTTGTGAGCCAGCACCCTTGAGTGTTGGGGACTTGTGGCTTGTGAGCCAGCACCTTCGAGGAGTTTGCTGTGGGAGCTGGGAGCTTATTGAAGGGCACTGTACAAAATTAGGGAATTGTTAACCACTACTCTTGAGGAAGTACATTGTAAGAATTTAAGGGCTTGTTAGACAAAACCTTTCCAGTCTAAATAGCTGGAAGCTGAAATTAAGGCAACTATACAATAAAAGCATAAGAGCTCCCTGATGTGTCCTGGTCTTCTTTTTCAGCTTTATGAGAATGTGAACATCATATCCCTTACCAATGGGTCATGACAGTCACTGTCTTAGTATAACTAATAGTTTATGTGAAGTCCTTTATCTTAAATGAAGGTGTGACAAAATTTTGTTCTGAATGGTAATTTCCTTAATCAGCCTTACGCTCTAAATTACATTTTCAGGCATTCTCAAATTAACAAATATTTGCCTGGAAGTATGTATTAGTATTTGGTGTAAAGCAAAATAAAATGCAATCATTAGCAGAACAAGAATGTAAGGATCAGAGCACTTGGATATCATGGTGCCTAGGATACAGAGAAAGTAGTTGTCTCTCCATCACTACAGCTGCCTATATGTAAGAAAAATATTTAGAACTTTTTTTCTGTAAAATATTGCCCCGGTAACTTTGAATCTAGACAACAGTAAGAATGACCACCTGAATTCCTGCATCAGACCTTGGAGTATGCAACTTCCTTTGCCTTCTGATTTTAGCAGAAAGATGATATTACAAACAACATCTTCTCTCTTTCCTCTTCCTGCCCTCCCTCACATTTTTCAGTTAAGCCTTCTTGAAAAGTTGCTCTGGGCAGAAGTTCCCCTAAATGGAGGATACTTTGTTCATACACCTCTGTGCATGCATTCATGTATGAAATAACACTGAAATATTTCAAGGGAACAACCACTTTTTTCATTTCTTGCAGGAACAAAAAATTTTTGTTGTTACATTACACTCCATATGCTGATCTTGACAGAACTGATATGAAAATCCATTCCAAGTCCACTGACAGAGGATAGATGCCCCTTATTTTGCTGGAGGTGGCCTGAGATTGGGGTTTGAATTATTTACAGCAGAAGTATAAATAGGCTTATTGCACCTTAATGTCAGATATAAAGATAATGAAGCTAGTTTTTTCCAGAAATATTAATTATTCTTTTTTTTTTTCCCTAAGTGAAAGAGCATGTTACACAAAGGGGATTTTTTTTTTTTTTTTTTGGTCAAAATTTTAATTTGGATGGTTTTCTTAAAATATTTCTTTATAAAAGTTAGGTTTTTTCTTCTTTCTTTTTTACTATCTCATGTTTTTGAAAAGACTTTTATTCATTTCCTGTTTAAAAATTGACATATTATGACACATTTCATGTGTTAGCTTTTACTTTCCTTCCTGCACTGCTGCTTCCCTAAACCTTAGAGAAGCTCTAACATTGCTTTTCTAAAAAATTAAATGTTAATTTTTTCAAGATAGCATCTATTTTCCATGTAAAATTTTGCTAGCTTTCTGTCAAACTTTGCTGAAGTGCAGCAAGCAGAATACATATTCTAGTTCTTTTCTAAATTATAGTCAGGCAACTATTATCTATGAAGTGCAAAAATTATCCCAGTTCACGGAATAAACAGCTTTCAAGATAAATATTCTTTTGCCTTTTTTTGTTTACTTCTACCATGTTCTACATCACCCTACTAAAGGGTCAACAACATTTAGTTCTGAAGTGAAGAAGAAAAATGGCCTTGTTCGTTATTATAAAAAATAGTAAAAGGTTCCTCCACCACATGGTTGTGTTATCAGTTTACACACTGAAGCATGTTGCAGGAAATTATGAATGAAAAGATAATAAAATGGTTTTCGACTGTCTCAGTAAAACATGCATGCTGCCAACATTTTTGTCATCAATAATTCTCTCATAAACATGGGGCTCTTCTTTCATTATGCTGGCTGTCATGCTTTATTGAACCACATAATTTCACCTAATTAAAATAAGCAGTGTGTAGTTTCCTCCCCCTTCTGTTTTTCTTAGCTGGACAACTGCCAGTAATGATGTTTAGAGTATCCTAAGTGGACATCCTATTAAATATTCATTTTTATGCACCTCTTTGCAGTCAAAAGTACAGTAACTCCTGCTGATTTCCTTTGTGAATACCAAGATGCACTCTATTTATCTTTTTTAAAATTTAATATATGGTAAACAATCTAGGACTTGCAGTTAAGGAGGCTGGAAAAGGTTTAAATTTGTTAAAATGGGGGAAAGGAGAGGAGACTATGCAAAACAGTTTACTGATATCAAGCCAGCAACATAAACTGTTCAGTCTCTCATAAGTAATTATGCTGCAAATCACTACATAATCACTCATCTGCTACTGCAGCAGGTTTCTGTTTGGGCAACTCATCTCAGACAAAGTTTGTTTTTTTCCTTTAAAAAAAAAAAAAAAAAAAAAAAAGATGGCTCCATAACTTCACGCACACAGAGAATTCAAACTAGAATTATGGTCTAGCTGCCATATAGCATTTGGAGCAGAAATAAATCTGATCCAGCCATGGTGGCAGTCACCAGTCTAAATATGGCAATATAGGCATAAGGGGGTGCTTGCAGCAACACATGCTTTTTATTTTAAGGCGTGGCATTTTTTGTTCACTTTATTTCATTAAAGTGCCTTTAGGCATAAATACAGGACAGAGATGATTTCATGAAAAGAAAATCAGAATTGGAAAAATCTTTAATGAAAATGAAAGGATTGTTGAACTACTGAATGAAAGGAAAGACAAGTGTAGTGTAAGTTTCCAAAAGGCTTGCAGTCATGGCTAACATTTTCATCATAAAACTCTGCTTTGCTTTACACACTCAACCATGAAAAAAAAGGCAATAATGTATGCTAATACTTTGTCAGATCCTGTTATGAGTCACCTTTCTGAAGTTTTCTTTATAAATAATGTCAAAAAAGTGCCATATGACAATCATTAGAGTCATAAGTTTTCTTCATGCTTAAGTAAGATACTATTGTTCAGGAATGAAAGGGAACTCAGATTTACCATATTGTCACTTTTTTCCCCATTTGTTCACATCCATTAACAGCTTTTAGCTTGTAACTGAATTTCATTTTCAGAAAGATTAAAACACAGATGGATAATCAGAAAGGGAAAGCTCAGGAATATCAGAAGAATCTCTCTTTAGAATGTCAGCTATGACATGATTATCACAAGTCCTGAAGTATAGGAATTTAGGGGATTTTGAATCCAAAAGAGGATAGCTTTCATTCAGGTTCATAAAAAAAATCTGCTTACATCTTCTGTTTATAACAAGAACTTCTGTTGCGGTTCGATTCTGTAGGAATTAAATTACTGAAAACATTAACTTGCCTTCCATATAGTGATGGGTTTATGTAAATGCTTAGTTCAGCATCTGCTCAGAGGATTTTTAACACTTTACTTAAAACGGGACAGCAATACTTCGTTTATGTGGACCCTGTTATCATACTGAACACCTTAAGATGATTAAAACTTCTCTTCTCAAGAAAATTCTGTGAAAAGGCCAGTGCTTTCACTGCCATTTTATTGTGCAGTTGTAAAGCAGGACTAAATTGCCCACAGCAACATAAGAACTCTCCAAAAAGTTCTTAATGCTCAGTTTACTGTATTATGTTACACATCTACAAGAAGTTTTGGTGAATTATGTTTGAGTTCTCTAACTACCTATGATACATTAAATAGGAACATTATGTATTTGTTTTTTTCTTGAGAGTACCTATGAACCCTGTTCACCCAAAATATAACTAATAATAGAAAAAATTATTGCAATTTATTTTTAATAACTGATTAATAACTGATTTAATAACTGATTGAGTATGTATGTAAGTTTTGTCTCTTCCTATATTTAAAGAATGCAGAAAGATTATGATAATTTGCAAGTGAGAAAATCTGTGAAAATTAATGGCTGCCTACTGAAACATGGATGCTATATTGTATATTTGTAAATTACCTTTCATTACGGAATGACACAACATTAATTTTTCATGTACCAAACAAGGAATAAAGTACAAACTAATTTTGAAGCATCTTCCAATATTATCTATTAATGGATTTTTCCTATTTGAGATGAAAGCTCTCTCACAAGCTAAAGATTATAGAAGAGATAAATAAATTGTTCTCCATATGCTTTTGCATATAGTCACTATTCAGGTAAATAATAGGGCATTATATAGCTATAATTTCATTAACAGTAGTCATTCTCTGTTCTCATAACTCAGTAAAAATATTATACAATTGTTACTTTATTTTTCTAAATTGTTTCATTAACAATTTTTAGTAACTTCTTTATAGTTTTTAGACTTAGATATGTAATAGAAAAATGACTGCCCAGCTCTATTTGAAACACTGTAAGTTATGCTACCATTTTCAAGCAGTACTAATTTTATTTAATAAACAGGAAATTTATGTTTAATCTCTCCATAGTACAATGCAGTTCCATTATCTTTATATCTGACATTAAGGTGCAACTTATTTATACTTCTGCTATAAAGAATTCAAACCCTAAACTCAAGCTACCTCCAGCAAAATAAGGGGCATCTATCCTCTGTCAGTGGACTTGGAATGGATTTTCATATCAGTTCTGTCAAGATCAGCATTTAAATCATGAAAATACATCCGGAAAAATGTGTATATTTTTAAAATTTTCATTACCTCCTACAAATACATATATAAAATATCTAGTTAACTTTGCATTTTAATTACAATAAAGTATAAAGCTCTTGGAAAAAGAGACACAATAAAAAAACAATAGGGCTTTCTACATTAAAGAAAATATTCAGAAATGAATGCAA
The DNA here is from genome assembly GCA_013397915.1 of Daphoenositta chrysoptera. Classification (NCBI taxonomy): domain Eukaryota; kingdom Metazoa; phylum Chordata; class Aves; order Passeriformes; genus Daphoenositta; species Daphoenositta chrysoptera. The sequence goes on from VZRO01003417.1 coordinate 407,386, forward strand.
AATAAAGAATAGTAATGATAACAGTGAGAATTCAATATTATTCTTTCTTTTGACCAAGAATGATATCATCACAAAAGCTGTGAGAGAAAATGGGCACAGAAAAATTGAGTCCTTAACCAACTTCTCTGTGCTTTTGAACTCGACAAATTAATCCTGGTCAAGCAATACCTATGATTCAATTACTATTTTCTTGATCCTCTGCAACCTACTGAAAGGGGGGTTTTATGTCATTCAGCTTCCTCTTAAGCCTCCTCCATTTTCTATCAGCACTTGATTTAACAATCATTCTTCAAAAACATTTTTGCAAAGCCCTCTCTAGGGGTTTTAACCTTGCCTCTTGGGTGAAATGTTGGAATAAGAGTAATGATGTCTTATTAAAGCTAGTCCTAATAAGAACAGCTCATCCTCGCCCTGTGGTGCCCTTCAGAAACACAATGCTAATGTAAGAGAGAGGTTCTTCCTAGCATGTGATGCTAACTTGAGTGTTCCCAGACAGTCTTTTCATTATTTTTCCATTAAGAAATGTTCACTTATCTTTATATTGTTGTTTTCATTCTTAAATATTTGCTTCTCTATTTCTTTTCCCTTGGGGAAAAGGACAGAAGTGACTCGGATGTTGTCACAGATGCAAAATAAAGATGACAGTATGTTGTACAAGGATGCATTTGGATTATAAAAAATAGCATAAAATGTGTAAGGAAGGAGTTTCCTTTGTTGTATTGTGTGGCAAAGTGACAATGTGGTTGTTTCCTCACACTGTATTGCATGCATTTATTTGTTATTCAAAGTGATAAAAAGCACAGCACAAGGCATTTTTGATACATATTTTAGTGCTGCGTAAACATATCTGTGAAAAAAAGCTTACCTAACTACTAGATGTGTTGATAACATTGATTAACATAAATGCAGTTTTTCTGTTGCAGAAGGCTTTGAGTTTGGCCAGTTATAATTACCCCTTCATAAATCCATGATTATCATCCCTAGTCGCTTTCTTGTCCTTAAGAAGCTTGGAAATAGTTTCCAAGATTATTTACTCCATCAGTTTTACAGGGATTGAGGGGATAGTGACCAGTAGGATTGAGGATAAAACCACTGGATCTTTCACAAGCTTGACCCTCATCCTCAGGACCTTGTTGTCACAAGTAATCCACCCCTGGTCTCCTGTAGTGCATTGTTGACACTCATACAGAAGAGCAGCAGGGGGTAGTAAAATCATGGAATGATTTGAGTTGAAAGAGACCTTCAAAGACCATCTTGTTCCAGTTTCCAAGGATGGGTCACAACTGTGGGTAACCTGTTCCAATGTCTCACCAGGCTCATCGTAAAGAGTTTCCTCCTTATGTCCAGTCTAAGTCTAATCTCTTTCAATTTAAAACGATTTCCCCTTCTCCTCTCACTCTGGGATAGAAAAGTCTCTATTGTTCTTTTAACCCATCTTACACACTGAAAGGCTGCAACAATGTCTCTGTTGCTTTCCCTTGTCCAGGCTGAACACACCTGACTATCTCAGCCTTTCTGCATAGAAGAGGTGCTCCAACCCTCTGATTATTTTTGTGGCCTGCTCTGCACCTGCTCAAACAGATCCATTCCTTTCTTTTGCTGGGAGCCCCAGAGCTGGATACAGGACTCAAGGCAGACTGGGGCCTCCACATCTCCACCTTACACAACAAACTTATCCACTGCAATCCCTTGAGTCTTTCCCCTGGAGCTGCTGTGTGGCTCAGGCTCAGCTTGCTCTGGTTCTTTGCTGGATGCAGCTCCCATCCCATCATCTGCTGCCAGGATACTGACTGGGAATTTCTTTGCTGTACTCTAGGTCTCTTCCCTGCATCTACTGGAGAAGCGCTTGACTCTGCCTAATCAGGTGTGAGGTTGGAAAAATCTCCAAGCACTTTTTGATCAAGAGAAATTTTCAGCTCTTTAAGAGCAACTAGATCTTTCTAGAAGTCTCAGCCTTCTGTGGCTATCCTTTTTTGAGATCCCTCCAGGAGTCTGATGGTTCCAAGATATTCTCAAAAACTCCGTAAGATGTGCCTGGAAACTGCTGTGGAAACTGCTGCACCTGCTGTTTGCCTTTGATAGCTGACATCTCTGATACGGGAGTGAAATGATACAAGACATGGAGGTCATTAGCACTAGGAATACTGAGAAAGTTTGAACAAAACATGGCTTAAAAAAATTAGATCCCTGCTGCACTGGTTTTCTCCTCTGTTTATGGAGTAGTAAGTGCCTTTAAAATTTCTTGAGTTCTAGTTTAGTTAGAACATTGACACTGGAGCTTTGGGCCATCAAAGTTATTATATATTGGTTATTTGGCAGTGATATATAGTTGATTTAGAGCATTGGATTTAATATAATATCCCAGGCACCAAAAATATATTATTATGGTCCTGTCATAGGTAGAAGGACACTGAGATTTGGTATAAAGAGAGTTCAAATAGTCAAAGATAGAAGTTGCATTTTGTGTGATCAATCCTGCTAACAGCTTCCCTGCAGAAGAGTTAGAGTGTGAGTCCATCACCTTAACAGACTTCTGGACCTGGAGAAGTTCCAATAGCCACCCCTATTTAAGATACTTCTATTTGTTGTAGTTTTACTTAGAGGTACACCAACAAGTTCTGCAAAATCTGACTTAGTAAGTCCATTCTTTGGATTTCTTTTCAATATACAAAAAAAGTGAGAGAAAGGAAATTAAAAAAAAGAAAAATTATCACACTAAAAAGACAGGAGGAAAAAAGGCAGTAGCATGGTCAAAGTCATCACTGCAATTAAGAATGCAGCATATGCTTCCTTTAGGTACCTCCAGATGCGTACATGTAAGCAAACTGTCCAAGTTAGCTTTCGTCAAGTCAATGACACCTAGAGAGGTTGTAAGGTGACAAAATGTGATTGCTTGCTTTCAGGTGACTTAAACAGCTCCCTTTTTATTTAATATCAATTAAATATTTTCACCTCATCTCCATCATCTTTGAGCTTAGATAACTAGCTCGTGCTTAGGCAGTTCTACTTTACATGTCTACATTTCAGAGCTCAATACCTTACCTGGACTGCTGTTCGTGTCTTGGCTGAAACTGAAATAGCAGTGTGATCCACGTTCTTCTCTGTTGTTGGTATTTCATATTCTGAAATTGTGACAAAGACTGGGCAGACTGCTGGCATTTCAGGAGACAGTGAAAGTGACAGATGTGATAATAAAGACTGTTTGGTTTAGTTTTTTGGTGGTAGTATGGGGGGTTTTGTTGGTTTGGGGGTTCTGGGTGGATTTTTTTTAAACTATCAAATTAAGAATATTAAAGGGGCTACTAGCATTATAATATATCCTCCTCCTCTGTGTTCATGAATAGAGTTTAATTTTAATATACTTTAATCCTATCTGTTTCCTGTGCTATTCTATTTTAAAAATATATATTTGTGCCTTTTTTGACTACATTAGACCTAAGGTTTGGGTTAGTTCCTTTTTTTTCTTACTCTATATTTTTATTTCCTTTTAAAAGCATTTTATATAATGGGTAGACAGTTTGAACTAAATGTTTGTTTACTTCAAACATTTTATAATATACAGCTTTACTCAATAAATTTCCTAGCTCTTCATTCCCTTCCTCCAGCTTTTGAAAAGGTAAGTCCCAAGGAGTTTCAAAAAAGACTATCTTCATATGTAGATTTAAAATTCATTCCTGTATATGTTCCCAGTGTATGACAAACCTATCTTTTGTAAGCTCCCTAGGTAACCTGAATGTGTTTCCTTGTTTTTCATGTGTCACATCAGATTTAAGATTCTATAGAATGCTAGCAGATGGAGTTAACACATGTTTTGACACTTATTTTACTGGGGATTTATGAACTATTTATACCTAAAATCGTGTCAAATTATGTTAATTAAACAGAAATGGTCTGTTACCCAAGGTATTTCCTGGTATGTTTGAAATAAGTATTGTATACTGTGTATTGAAGTCTTGAGCACATAGTAAATCTTACACATATTTGGAGAGCAGTCTAGCACATTGGAAGCACAGAAACTAGAAAAACAGTTACATTTTTTAGTGTCCATATCTCAGGATAAAAAAAAAAAGCCAAACAATCAAATTGTTGGGTGACAGTTTCATTTGTGTTCATCATTATAGCTTTTAGAAGGGGACTAAGGTTGAAGAGGAATAGTGGATCCAGGACTTCTATTTGTAAAAATTTCCAGAAGTTCTCAGTGTGACTAATTTGTCTCATTTAGTCATTGTCACTTACCACTCTCCAGGGAGAAACTTACTGAAAGAATTGCAATGTAGATAGCCATAGAACTTTGTCAAATGGTCTCATGAAAAGGAAAAATAATTTCTTCCAGCTAAACAAGTTATGAATGGATAAATAGCATGTGAATCTTGGATTGACTGGCTTGCCTTTGAAATAAGTGCAAGAAATCTCTTTGTTTACCATCCTTGAATAAAATGGGCTTCAGCTAGAATGCCACAACCATCCTGATTTGTGACAAAAAACAGCTAGGTGTCTAGATATCAAAATTCAAAATAACTTATTTCTAAACTTAGAGATTCTCAAACTGTTTGAAAATTTCTTTCCAGGAACATTGTGCATTCTGAAATCATAGAATCCTAGAATTATTTAGGTTGGATTTGGGTCCATCATCCATCAAAGTTAAAGAATTAATCTATAAGTTTAAATGAGTCTGCACTGGTGTGACTTCAAGTCCTGTGTGCAGTTTTGGTCACCACAACATGAGAAAGATACAAAGCTATGAGAGTGTCCAAAGGAGGGCAGCAAAGATGGTGAAGGGCCTTGAGAGGAAGCCGTGTGAGGAGTGGCTGAGGGCACTTGGACTGTTCAACTGGACAGGAGGAAAGAGGACACTGAGGGGAGACCTCATTGCAGTCTGCAACTTCCTCGAGAGGAGGGGCAGACACTGATCTCTGCAGTGATCAGTGACAGGACCCATGGAAATGGCCTGCAGTTGTGTTGGGAAAGGTTTAGGCTGGATATGAGGGAAAAGTTCTTCACTGAGAGGGTGGCTGTGCACTGGAAGAGGCTCCCCAGAGAAGTGGTCACAGCACCAGCCTGACAGAGTTCAAGAAGCATTTGGACAATGCTCTCAGGCACAGGGTGTGATTCTTGGGACCTGTTGCTGTGCAGGGCTGGGACCTGGACTCAATAATCCTTGTGAGTGTCTTCCAACTCAGTTTTTTCTGTGGTTTTGTGATTCTGTGAATTCTAGAAAAAAGTAATTGTTGTTTACTTCTTTATTCAAACCACATTCTTCATAAAACAAGAAATAATTAACAACCAACGCTTAATTTTCAAATGTAATTTTTTTAAAGGAGTACTACTTTTGTTTGTTTTTTTTTTTTTTAATCCATGTTGTTTTAAATTTATAAAACATTAATAGTATAACTAGAGCTTTGTTCCTGCTGGTAAACAGGATTCAAGCTATGCATTCAAAGACAGGTGAACTGCTCCCAGTGATAGAGTTTTAACAATAGTTATAATCTACTCCACAACAACCATGACTATTTCAGTGTTCAGTCACATAAGTTTCTTCTGAATGACAGAAAAGATCTATGAGTGGCAGCAAAGAGATGTGATCACATTTTGATGTCACTCTTTTGGGTCATTCAGCTTGATCTCTTGGTTGAATTGACTCAAATAAAACTAGCTCCAGTTATCTGTAATCACACTTCTCCTTGCACTTCTTGCACAGCTGCCCTCATGTAGCTCCCTGAGAATGAGGAGGCAGGTCTGAGTAGTTACGAGTAGCTGGCCTTTGTTCTCAAATACGTTGTGTAAAGGGCTCTCCCTTCGTTGTTATCAAGCTGGAGGAAAGAAGGGTCAAGCTCTGGAAAGTCTGGCTACTCTGGCAAAAGAACATTTTACAGTCTTTTTATGCACAAAGCTTTTTTTTCTCAGAAGAACCAAAATCACTTTGTTGGTAATAACTAGCCAAAAGATGTTTTCTTTGCAAAACATAAACATGTGCAAAAATATAAAATAAAAATTCAAAGAATAAATAATCTATTCTTATATGGGTTATATAGAAAAAGAATCTACAAACTGGTTAACCAGCAAGTAATGTTTCTTACAGCTGTAGAAGCCAGTCTGGCAAAATAAGTAATGTTCAGATCCAGAAGACCACATCAGAGTCTAAAACACAATTAAAGAAGAATTTTGGCATCTAAATTTAAAACCAGAAAAAAAGGAGAACTAGTCAACTTTATTCACTTTATGCTGTTTATCTGCACAACCCCATTTGTGGTCCAAAACCATGAACATATGTTGAATTTTTTCTTCTTTAAGAGTTTTAGCTGCTTAACTCCTGACCCCACCCCTTAGGGTATGAAGGTGAAACCTGTGGGAATCCTCTCTTGCCCTGAGACTGCGGATGTAGGTCTGACCAGTTCTGAAGGACACTGCCAGGACTAACCATCCCAAAAAGGGTTTATTTCTATCATAGAAGATGAGCAGAAGGATACTCTCATCCAGACATGGATATGCTGCTCTCCCTAGACTGAGGAGAATTCTGGACTCCCTTTTTACTAATCTAGAAAGAGGACTCCGGTCATCAGATAACCATTTATGTAGGATTCATCACAAATGCAGAAAATTTCACCACCTTTCTAAAATTATGGCTTTGTCTTATTTTTTTCTTCTATAATTTTATTCAGAATTCAATCCTGCATATATAGGGATGGAAGGGGAGTGAACAGGTGTTGTGCATTACTTTGCTCAGTTATTAGGACTCTCATTGTAGTCCCTGCTTTCAACTTAATTTCTATTTTCAGTGTTTAATTTCATTCCTACTGAGAAGAACACTAAAAATGCAAACTTAATCACTAAAAGCTGTGTTGCTAATCTGCTAGACATTTTCGTGAACCTTAATTTAAAACTGAATTGTGTGGCACATAGATACGAAGCTTCATAAAAGAAGGCAGAGCAGTGGGTTTATACATGTTTAAAGTCCTGATGACCTGAAGATGCTGTGCTTACTTAAGCAAGAGTGTCATGCTTCCCTTGAAAAGCTGTTGTGCATCACTGAAAGTCATGGTCCTGTAGGCCGTAAGTCTTTATTTTTTCTTCAGCATGTTCCAGCTTTCTGCAGGTGGTTTTACCAGGCATTCTCTATAACATGAGGTGTCTGCATTTTCAAAAATCTCAACCCCATGTGATGAAACAGTTGATGCATAATTTTTTCCAGTATTCTTGTTGTAGCTAGCAGCATTTTTGAATGCTCACAGTGTTGGAATGTTCAAAAAATGGTTGTTCTGCACAGACCAATAAATCATGTGAATGTAATATCTCCCATACCAAAGACTACTGATCATCTACCAAGTCTTTCACCTGTGCTAAGCAACTCCAATATGTCTGAGTAAGAGTAATTTATCTGTCTGAGACTATCCTGAATTTCAACATTTAAAATTGTCAGTCATAACAAATGTAGGGTAAAGAGATGTGTCCAATGATTAGAACACTCATATGCCAAGTGAAAGATGACAGTCTGGATGCCTTCAGATTAAGAAATGTGTTGAACCCTGTTCAATATTTTCCTGAAAAAAAATTTTAAACAGTATTTTAAAAAAAAAGGAAGTGGTGTAATGTCTTTAATAGCTGCTGAGGCAGCCTTTTGAAGGGACATTCTGAATACTCAGTGAAGAAAATTCTCTTCAACTCCATGAGGGCTGCTGGGATTTGGAGAGGAACAGCATTTCCTGTATAACCCTATGGCAAACACCAGTAAAGTTTAAAAAGTGCTCAACAGCTATGGATGATACTACATACATCCTGTTGAAACACCTATGGATATAACTGTGTCCAGACTTTATATAAGGTCTACAGACACCTGAAGGAGCTTTTGATCACACTGAAGGACACTTAGGTTCCACTATGACTGTTGTGTAAATAAAATATACATTTTGTCTTATGATTGTCTTGACCTTAATCCTCTAAATTCTAGAGAAGTTAAATCTAATTCTATTAGTAAGAAAGCATGTTACTCTGAAAATACAATTCATTATATGAGTTTATTTGCTTTATAATGCCAAGTGATTATTTGACGTTAGTTTTTCTAGTGTTTAATAAATTAAAGGGAGACTTCTATACCTGTTAGAAATACGAATCCATTTAAGAAAATCCACTTCAGAATTTCATCTGTAGACCTGAAGAGAAAATTGCTGATCCTGCACTGATTCTATGTTTCCTTTTTTGTCAAATATCTTCTCATAGTGCTGTGTTTTCCTGGCTATCTATGAGAAGCGTCATAAAAAAAACCTGTAGGAATTGAATGGAAAACTCTGAACAAAGACCACAATGCTCCAGGGACCTCCTATGTTTCCAATCTGCATTTGCTCCCTTCATGTAGTGAATTGCAATGACCTATTACCTCAGTCCTTTCCAGTTTTGATGGAAAAAACATTATTCTTAAGTTCATCTAATGTAAATTTGGAAACTGTGTATTGAATGTGATATGCTTGTGTAATTAACATTAATCCCTGTCTGCAAAGAAAAGAATGTTCTTTATTACCCATTTGCAGATTATGAGACTTTTAAAAAATGAAGCTTTTTTTGAAGAAAAATATTCATCTGTTGAATTCTTCATCAGGATAAATATTGCCTTGAAACATATCAACATTCTTATGAAAATCTGGGAGAGTTTTCTATGTCTGATGGACAGATATGTTCACTGTACTTTCGAGTACTTTTTAATGTTGCTTTACATATGTCTATGCATTAAAAATAAAAGTCTATGGGACTGTTATGGATTTAGTAATTTCACAAGCAACCTTCAACCTGAAGTGACCTTCATCATTCCGTCCAAAGTCCACTGTTAGGTCATATTTCCTGATCCATTTGACCTTACTAAGTGTTTTATCGAAAGTGACTGCTTAGCCATTTGTTGAAGAGAAATCAATAAAAATAAAGTGAATGTTTGTGTTAGAAGAGCTTTTGCAGTAATATTTTTTTCACCAGGGGAATAAAAAAAAGAAGTTAAAATAAAAGACCTTCATTACAGGGAGAGTGAGAATTCTAAAAGAGCTTAAGCTTTCAGAACACCTCAAACCTTTTCAGTAGCTATTAAAGCTCGTTGTTCGCTTCCAGAAATTCAATGTGATGCCAGTATGATACTGCCAGACTAAGTAGTAATAAATAGACTTTCTAATAGACTTGAACTCCAAGCTAACAGTTCAGTGGAGAATGGAAGGGTCCTAGGGGTTAGAAATTCATTATGTGTCTAGGAAGCATCAAAGGAAAAAACAGTTTGGGCTGAGTTAGTGGCAAGAGTCTTAATCCAGCCAAATCCCTAAGTGCTGCTATAATATTGAGGTTGTGTATTGAGCCATTTAATGTTAAAATCTCAGTATACACTTCTGTGATTTTCTTGATCATGAAGAAAAATTAAAAACAAAGTCCATGTTTTCATGGATAAAACATAAGAACAAATAAAGCTTGGACTACTGTTGATTAGGGTAAACTCCTGTCTTTCATTTCTTTGATCCAGGTGTTGAGACCTTTTTACATATGTTAGCATTAAGACCCAGATAATCTTTTTGAATCTGTCACAGGTGGAATGTGTCCAGTCTATTAATATCTTCTTTTCACATTAATTCTATCTGCATCTATCTCATATCATTCAACCCCCACTGGTAAGGTCAGACAAATGCAGACTCTTAAATTAAGTGAAATACCAACCTTACACTAGATAAAAAACAGGTATTACAATGGTTTCCCTTCTTTCTATGGGTCAGGAAATGCACTGCACATTGTTGAGTTCACATGCCACAAGGCATGTTAAAAATTTGAATTAAAAATGTGGCAGGTACAAAACCAAACAAAATTATGTTTAATTAATTAGTCCTCACAGAAGATTTTGAGTGGGGAAAGTTTTTTGTGTTTCAAATACAGGTATTGGTTTTGTTTGAGAAAGTGGTAGCAAAAAGAAAAAATACTCACAACTGCAGGAATATTCTAGGAAAATACAAGCCTTACACTCTTCCTTAGATATTCATTAGTGATCATATAAATAGATACTCAGATAAATGAGTTTTCTATAAATCTTTGGTCAGAATTACTGTAGTAATTCCTACATTATATTCTTTACCTAAGTGAGTCACTTACTTTATGCAGCTAAATTTATCAGAACATATAGAATTGATAAAACAATTTAAGGTAAATTTAAGTGTAGCATTACCTAATTTTGAATAACTGACTGTACAATTGGAATAGTCCGTATTTATAGTATTGGGGTTTTTTTAGTAAAGTGTTTTTTAATATTCCTGAGTATAAAATGTTTTAGAAATAAAAAAAAGAAAAAAAGAGAGATTTTACTAATCTTGTCACATTTTCCAGGCTAATGATTTGTATAAGATTATTCCTGAAAAATGCAAAGCCAAGGCCAAGTAAACTTTTCAAATGACATACAGATGTGGGAATAACAAGTACTGTCACCATTACCAGGAGTGTTCAATGTTAGTGTGCTGAATTATGCAATGACATCAATTGGAAAAGTGTACTTAGATTTTTTCTAATCTATTGTCCTTATTGTATCGAACTAGATTATGTAGAAAAAAATATATTTACAACATTAAAACTGCGTCCTTGCAAGATCAACTGTCGTATTTTCTTTTATTACTTGACAGAAACATAGTCAAATTTAAAATGTACTTTATCCTTGTTAAAGCATGCCTTGCATGACATTTACAGTTGTCAATCACCAAAATGACAAATTTAAAAAACTTTAAATTCATCATGTAGTTTAAAATGTAAGGTCTCATTTTACACGTTTTACTCTCAGTAATGAGGGAGCTACCTGAGACTCTTCAGTGTCCTAAGAATTGAGATGTAAATTGGTTTTGTAATGCACTAATGTTATAATCAATAGGGATTTCTCAGTCCTTAATTTCAGCTGATACTTGCTGGCACTGATGCAACAGAGTTGCTTCTAATAATGTAGCAATCAACATTCAGATTTTAAAAACTGTTGAGACAGTGAAATTACAAACCAGTAAAGGTTCATTCATTCTGTTCCTGCATTTTTATTGCTAGTAACATCAATGCCATCGTGCTGTCCCCTAAGACATGACATTCTATTTGTAATCAAAGCATGTAAACTAGAAGCTATATATGCAATATATCTTATTAATGTGTATGCTATGTCTGTTCTTGCAAGAGAACATTTGCAAATTGTATAACTGGGCATATCTGACTAATCCTTCACACTCATAATTGTCTGATAATAAAAAAGGATGAACTTTTAAAAACTTTTTTATTATCTCCGTTTATAGTCACACATCATTTTACGATGCTTCTTACTTCTTCATACATTTTCAAGAGGGCTACTTGTTACAACTTCTGCTTATAAGTGCATGAAGACCTGTTCTTCATAATAAGGCTGTGTATTTCTTATTATCTAGAGGAACAAATACAGTCTATGATGGTATGTGAATTTTAAAGGTCTTCAAAAGTATATGCTAGCTATAATCAACTATCTAAGATTATCAAGCAGAACACGTGAAAAATTCCTGTTGTGAACTTTTTCAGGACAGTGGTGATTGCACAGCCATGCAACAAGTTCTGGAGTATGAGGGACACACCTACCTCACTGGTTCTACAAACAAGGATACCGGAGGATTTTTATAGAAGTTTGGAAAAAAGTGTGAAGCCTTTCAAGTATTTAAGATTAATTAAGTTCCGTCTTTTATGCATTTCACAGAATATATATGACAGATTAAACTAACTATCCCCTATTCAAAATGAAGTACACAATGAACTGGTTTGCACTGTTCCATATGAACCAAAAAAGAAAATTATTGCCACTGACTTAATTTCCCTCCCAAAATTCTTGACATCTTCTTTTGAGTTTAGTAATTTTCCACACTTCAGAATCCTTGAAGTTCACAAAATATAAATCAAACACAACCGATTGAAGAATATAACTAGGACATCTTAGATGAATGTTGCTTTTTTCCTTCTATTCTAAAACCAAAAAGATGTATTTACATTTGAAAGAGTTCCATGTACTAACATAGTTCTAATTCTGTATGAGCTGGAAGTTTTCCAGAGTGGAGTAGAGGCAGAAAGTGTGTGACACATTTTTCTTGAGTAAGGTATGAGAATACCTTGAACAAACACCAAAACAAACTTAATGAACTAACAAACCCCAAATCTACATTTAGAGAAAATCAATAAATCTAAACATTGCCAAGGGATAATAGTTCTGTTAGAGTGTAGTGTTCTTTCTGTAATCTTCAGTACTTGTGTTCTTTTAGTTAAGAATAGCATTCGATTTCAACAGCAACACTGAGCTTGTATTGTAAGATCACAATACCTGATCCTGCAATATGATCCTCATGGGAAAGGAAGAAAGAGGCAAAAAAGAAAAGGTGATTTTGCTTCCTCAGTGAACCTGACTGAAGGCAATAGCTCAATATGCGTGCAAAGGCACTTCTATACAGACAAGAAATATATCACTGCATGTCACTAGGAGATGAAAAGACAGCTAAAATGAAGAAACAGAATATGAGGAAGTGTATTATCATACAGTAACCTTCAACTGTTTCAGTAAAAAATAAAAAAAAATTTAAATTCTTTCTCATCTTCTTATGTGGAATGAACAGGAGCAAATGAGTTGGGCTTTTTTTCCCTATAATTCCAGTGCTTTTGTACTATTCTTTAGGTAGAATATGTTTCATGTAGAGTGTATTATTATATAACATAAAATATTTCTTTGTTGTGTTTCATATTTAAACATATTTAAATGCCCAAGAAGAAATCTGTTAAAAAGTTCTTTATTCTCTTTCCATATGGACACCTGTACAGATAGCTATCAGCTTATATATTTGTTTCTGGTTATGCAAAAAATATCGTTGTATTTCTTAGTGATTATTATAGATAGCTTTTTGTCTCTTATGACAATGAAAAGTTTTTTTAGATCCAATTTGGAAGCAGGGAAATAAGTTTCAAGACACTTGTGTAGAATGTACAATATAAAAAACTGTTTAGACTTGTGAAATCACAGGAAGTGGGAGATACTTAATATCTATGTGGATTCATGCCTAGTGCCCTGCTATTTTATTCTTTGTCATTCTCTCTGTTTTTGCAACACATCTCAATTTAGCATCATCTGTGAGTTTCATTAATATGATATCTGAACTCCTTTTAAATTATTAATGAAGATGTCAGATAAAGAAGGAGGCTGAAATACTCTACACTAGTATGCCCCTAGACATCTCTCCCTATCTGATAAGTTGTCGTTCATCATTAACTACTGTTTATGGCTATTGAGCTACTTTTCATGCTATATCATACGGTTTGTATCCAAGGAAATTCGATTTTTCAGAGTAATATTTCACAAGACTCTCAACCAAAGGCTTTGCTAAGATGCAGATGCATAATGTTTGCAGAAGTGCATTTCCTTCAGTCACCCACTGTGTTATTTCACCCTCCAAAAAGTTCAGGTTTTGCCTGTAGAAAGATTCAATGTTTATTAGGAAAAAATGTCTACTTTTCATGCTTTCCTAAAAGGCCTCATGTCCATAATTCACTTTTAAATTTGTTAATTACTATTTATAATATAATTTTCTCTTAGTCTAACCAAAGAGATTCAGCTACTTAAAAATAAAATGGTAATTTTAGGTTAATTTATAGAACATTAGATATCCCCTCTAAAATGGAGTGCTAGATGATATTTGCATTTATAAGACTATTTATTTGTATATAAGCTGTGTATGTAACTTTATAACATTGTCAAATTTCTGTATGTAATAACACTGGAATTAAATAGATGATCATTTGGACTGTCATCTAACATCCTCCCTTTTCCTTTATGTTCCTCTTGAAAGACATTTTGAAAAAATAACGCCTTTGTATTATTCAAAAATCATTACTAACTAACTAAAATCAGTAAAAACTAGTTTCACGGTCATAGTACTGTTTAAACAGAATTCATAGTAAGGACTGTGTAAAGTGGTAACAAAGTTTTCTCTCCTTGTGTTGTTTTTTTAAGCAGTGGTGGATGTTTTTGTTTCACATTAATCCAATATAATCAATATCTTTGTGAAATCCATAGATGGAAATAGTACTTATTATAAAAATAAATTATAAAAAAAAAAGAAGGAAAAGTGAGAAGAACATAATTTATTATCTTATTGCAACAGTGATCCTTCTACTTGCCAGTTCAAACATGCTATGATACAAACATAGAGATCAAATTATTCCTACTCAGCTATAGATTTAATACCTAAATCAGGAGCCTAGTCAGCTTGAGTTCCATCTCTAGTCAATAGAAATAGGTAGAGAGAAGCTACTTTTATCTTACATGTGATCTGAACTGCTTCTTCAATGTGCTTATCTCTCTCCACTGACCTGAAAGGGAGTCTAAGCTGACTGTCAGACAGGGATATTTCTGATCTTTTATGTCTTTTACTCCGATGTCCCACCAGGCTTTTAAGAGAAGTGCCTGAGGCCCACGCACAGTGCCCAGTGAAGGTCATGCAGTGATTCCAGGTACTGGCCTTGCCCATTGCTTCTGACCTTGGGATGCTTGGGGTTCCAATTCAGAGCACACCTGACTGGAGGCAGGGCCCTTCTAGTTCTGGCCATAGTATTCGCTACTCATTCCTCAAAACTAAAAATCAAAAGTCCTTAGATCAGGATAAAAAACACCCCTTTTATTCTATCTGGGAAACTGCCCACTGGAGACTGGAGCAGCAGTTTTCCTGGAAGAATTCACTTTTGTGATTGTTTTTCCTTGCAAGTCACATACCTGCTCCTCCAGGGAAGAAGATTTTCCATCCCACTACCTCATGTCTTCTCTATAGTCCCACAGGTAAAATCACAGGATGGCCTGTGGTGTGTACCCACTATATTCTCTCTCTTGAACAGAGGATCACTTAGTGAGTTACTGGTCCATACAGGCGGAGACTAGAATTTTTTCTGCTTCAACTTGATGGACCATTTTCTGCACATTCAAGAGGAAGGAGGAAAGCAGAGTTTATCTGCATTGCCAGAGTTGGACAGCAAATTCATCTACTGTTTGTCCCTGTCTATCTTTCCAGGTCATTGCTGCCAACGAGCTGGCATATGACAGTGGTAAACTCCATACAAACTTCCGACACATGGCACAATAAGAAACTCTGATATGTTAACCACAACATATGTAATGTTCAATTAGCCAGAGCCCTGCACACTTTTGCAGCAATACTTCATAATTTCCTCTGTCCTTTTTTAAATTTTATTTTTAGTTTCTGCATTTCTGGGGAGCACCATCTTTCCTTTGGCATGTTATATAGTGGCAGAGAAGTTAATATCTGAGAGGAAAAGCAGAGCGTGTGTACTGTTGCGTTCCAAAGTGCTTTTGAAATGACTGCACAGTAGCTGAACCTCACAGCTTGTTGGTTTTGGATAACTTGTTTAGGGGGCTACTGTGGATAAAAAAAGCAACATAGAGAGCAGGGAAGTGACAATAACAGCAGTTTCTCTTCTAATTTCCAGTTGCAGGTAGGCACTTTTGATAATTACCAGCAAAGTGGAAAACCCAGCTGGAATTCTGTGCATTTTCTTTTTTTCTGTACTTTATTAAATTGTTGTATTTCCTCCAGGTTTTTGTCTGGCATTAGGCATAACAGGAGAGAGTAAAAGGACAGAAGTGAAAATTGTCACAGCAGGATGCCTGAAGTTGAGTTCCTTAATCTTTATCTGGACACCCAACTAAAAGCAGAATAATATTGAAAGGTGTTAAGAATCTTTAAACTCTGTTGTCTGCTATAACTTTATTAAATCAGAAGCAGCCCTAAAAGTCAGACTGTTGAGTTTCCTTGTTTTTAAAATGTATTACAGTACTGTAGTTTCTAATACATAGGTTTATACAATTGTGATCAGCTTCTTTTGTCCTTGTATTTAGCCTAAATCTTACTTAATTTTCTTCTTTTCTTAACGTTAAGCTTCTATTACAAAAATAAAAATCTTGAGCAGAATATAAATAGTTACTTAGTGAACATAGTTTATCGTAATTACCACTGAGGCAAAGGTAAGAATATATTAACTAATGTAAAAGCTTAGACAGTTGTCAGAACAAAGGTCAACAACACAGTGTACATAATGAGTGTTTTTAAAGGGTTTCATCTAGATTGCCAAAAAGTGTATATTTTAATATAAGAACTAGTGTTTCCAAACGTGATCAGTATTCACTTAATAAAGGTCTCCTCATTTTTTGTGGTTATATTATTCACTTGCCTAAACACATTTGTAATGAGCCTGTATCAGTCATAATCACTTACTAGTGAAAAGCTATGCTTTGTCCCATAACATTTCTTTAAGGTTAATTGCATGGTTACAAACAGTTTTCCAAAAGTCTTGATATGCCCTTGACACCAAAACTGAAAGACTAATGCTTCATAAAATATCTTGGGAAATCTTACACTTAATGAGAGATCTGTCCAGTTATGCTGTGGAATCAGATATTTAGAATATGTAGATATTTAGAAGATATTACAGCAGAGATTAATGTATAACTCTGAAACTATATAATACTTGCACTATTGGAATAAAAATATTTTCAGTGACTTATGGTCCTGTTTGGTTGCATTTTTATTCAATCAAAAAGGTACAAAAAAAAAAAAGAGGAGAGTGGAACGCTACATGGAGATCAATCAATAGGTCTCTTAGTCCCACTTCTATTTGCAGCAACTGCTGACGAAGAGACTCTAGAAACCATCCACCAGGCTGGCTGGTAGCTTGAAGCTTCAACAGAAAATGATGTTTAACGACCTTTTCCTCCACTAAGTTAGTTATTCTGCCAAGTGAAAAACCCTGTGGGTGTCTTTGTTATGACACTATGTCTTAGAATGAGCTCTAAAAACCTCCAGACCGTACTGCAATTGAGCTGAGTAGGAGGGAAGAGTCCCTATTTGTTGATAATATTTATTAGGTTTATCAGACTTGGCTAGGAGGGGTGGGGCATTGCTTAACTTTTGGGACATTAGTTGCTTCCTCTTTCAGGATAACAATCCTTTTACTAGGAAGGGTATTCAGAGATAATGAGTAATTAAAAAATTTGTATAATAATTTTTTTTACTCAAAAGAGGATCAGATGTCAGATGACCTGAAGGTACACTTGACACCTTGAATCTGGGCCCAGCACCAACTAAATTCGGGAATTTACTATTTATTACCAGGGAAAAGTAATATACAGGTAAAGAAGATTAGACTTTCACTGCATTTTTTATTTCTGACAATTGCCTCCTAGTGCACTTTCAGCTAAGCAGTGTTAAGCTTTTTTGCTTTTTTTTTTTTACCTCAGAACAAATATTTAAAGAAAGAAACTGCAAAGCAAACAAAAAAATCCCTGAACATTTAAAAGCAAAAAGTAACCCAAAATCTCAGCAATGTTAATATAAATTCCCTGATTATTAACTGCAATAAAATCAAAGAACATTGAGAGTCTTGTGGGTACTAAACATACTGCAGAGCATGACAGCTTGAGCTCATCTTATATTCAGTGAAGTCTGCACAAATGTTACTAATATTCCAGAAGCATTCAGCTGTTACTTTTTCCCAAGGCTCACATTTTCACATTTATTGTAATTCCAAACAATGAAGGAAAGAGGGAATCAATATCCTAATGAATTATAAATATAGCCACTCATGGAGTGAGGATAGGTAAAATTTTTAGGTAAAACTTAGAATCCACTTGAAAACTGTGTTTAGATTTCATAGCAGCTCTCACCCTGTGAGAAACATGTTTTTCACTGCTAAAATTGGTTGTCTGCAGTTGCATAATTTTTTCCTCTCCTCCCAAAAGCAAGGAAAAATATTTTTATCCTTTCTATGTTTGACATTAAAATAAGTGGTTCTTTTTTCTTCTTACTTTTACATAATCTAAATTCATAAAGGAACTAAAATTGAAAACAAAATACCACTGTGTTCTCCTACTTTGTCTTAAGTAATTTTTCTGGTAAGACTCAGGTCACTGCAGCGGACTTTTAGTGCTTAACAGCCAGGTTTGACAAAGAGCCTGATGAGTAAGTTGACTTTATTTTATGTATCTTTTTAGGGCAAGAAGATGAAACTATTTGCCTTTGAATGGACTAATATAAAAGGGTGAAATACTGTTTTTCCCTTGTTTTTTCCAATTCTAAATAATGAATGGAATAGTGATCCCTCTTAAGATAGGAAAATACATACACACCTGCAAAAAGTGCATTTAATTTTCAGTATTTCTACTTATAGTTATACAATACAGGATATATTCTGAAAGAGTTCTCTAGATCGTAGATGATAAATATTTTTGTATTATTTTAAATTTCTTAATACATTAAGCCAGGGGTTATTTCTTGCTCAAAGTTTTACAAAGAACTATGAATTAAAAATATGAAAAATAAAAATAACTGTAGATGCCTTTCTAAACGTCTTGTTTCATCTTTCATGTAGACAAAGTTAATAGCTGTTTTCTCATGACTATTTAATTTTGATCTATAATTCTCACAGAAAGCACACTTTATGGCATGTTATGTCATGACATAGCAGTTACGAATCAAAGTAATTATGTATATAGTATGGCCCAAGATTGATTGAGTATTGTGAAATTCTTTACTGGGCAGAAAAATAAAAAAGGTTCAGTTTATTGTTTATTTTTTCCCAACTTATTTCTACAGAAGAATATAAAGGAGGTACAACAAGAAATAAGGATTTTTCAAGCCTTTCCCAGGCTATTTCAATTGGAGAATAACTTACAGAACTATTGCTTAGACTTTTAATGATGTCTCAAGCACATCATTGCTCTGAGTCGTGCCAGAAGGACAGAATTTTAACCAGCAGCTATTTTTTATGGCTCAGGAATGTAGAAACTCCCAAGGTGAAATTTTCTAGTTTGGACACGTCTACATATGCATTTTAAGAATTTTATTCTTTCTATGCAAATTCAACTTAAGCATTCAGTGGAAAAAGCTGTATCACATAATTACAATGAGAAAGTTATTGGCATGATATGTTACTACTCTTCAGAATATGCCTTTATGTTGTAAAATAAAATTTGAAACTTTGATCCTGATGAATTCCTTAGAATTTTGAGCTGTGTCTTCAGTGTGCTCAAAATGTAATTCCACAGATAGGAGTAAGTATGTAGAAAAAGTCACTGGACAAAGAGGAATCTTTATTTATGAAGTATATTTTTAAGAGTCTAATGCTGGGAAGGACCCAGAATTCATACCCTAAGCAGTTTAGGCAATATACTCACATGCCAATGTTAGAAGACTTGTCAGCCTTGCATCACCTGAAGGGAAAGATCAGCCATTTAAGACTATCTTTAGTGGACAAAACAACTCTGAAAGTTGTCAGCTTCTCCTCACTGAATGCACATGTAGCCTGGAATGAGGACATTCCAGTCACAAAGCACTTTACTTACATGACTAAATTAATGAGAAGATAAATCTAATCCTCATTTCTGTAAAAGTTGACCAATAATATTGAATCACCTCACTCCCTTTGGTTTTTTTTTTGTTTTTTTTTTTTTTTCTGATGCCCTGATTGTGTCCATTGCTTATATATTCCTACCTTTCTGGAGTAAAACACAAATTTCTTGCTGGGAGCCAGACCACAGTCCATGATAGGGCCAAGACCTTGAAGTTTCTAGGTAAACTAGTCCAAGTACTTGAGTATCATGCTTCCTGCTTATGATATCAGAAAAACCTAGACACCTCCAGTGAAGATAAAAATTTCAGCCATTGACATAAAAACATACACCACCTGGCCACAACAGCTCTCCTGTGAGATAAGCATAATGTTTCAAAAGGCAAAAGGAAATACTCCATGTTTGAAAGTGAGCCCTAAAACAAGGTAAGATTTTATCTGGAGATGATACATGAAATAAAGCCATTTAAATGTTTCAGAAGCATGAGTGGGTAATTTAGGTGCTTAATTTTGGGATTAGGTCTGAGATGAAAAGAAAAGAATCGGAAAGGGTAACAACAGTGCTTGATTCACATGATTCAGAGTGATTTAGTTCATCCTGCTGGAAATCTTGTGACTCCTCAGCTGGGTCTCTGTGACTGCCAATGAGAGCTACTTGTTACATGTAAACACCCAGATCTGGATGTCTTCCACCTCAGATACCCAAGTAAGTAAGAAGTAACCAAGAAGATCTTTGGAAAACTCCTTGATTCCAGTTTATGTGGATTTGCTCTTCTTCCTTACTTGTAAGCATCTTACTTCTCTGTGTTGCTGTTGCTTTTCTACTGTTTGGATCTTGGGTGTTTTGTTTGCTTTTTCAGATGATCAAAGTGAGCAGAAGTCCACACAGTTCAAAAGTATTATTTGCTTCAGAATGCAGAGGTAATCTGCTGCAAACACTTTATGTATAGTTGCATGAATACATGCATTGTCTACATTGATCTTATTTTGCTTGCAGACCCCACCTTTCCTTTTTAAAGCCTCAAGACTCTTAGTCCATAATTCAGAAGAGTCAAGCTATACATTAAGGATGATGGTTTATTAAATTTTCAAAATGCATTCCATATGTAACAGAACTACTAGAAACAGTGAGAGCAGTTATTTGAATCAAGGATCTTGCTTGTCCTGTTGAATCATGACTGCAATAGCTGGAGGCAATTTCTTTGTCTATTGGCCATTCTGAATTATTGACTGGATTAGTAGGCTGGGTGCAAGTTAAGGAACACTCTTCTTTCAATATTTCTGTAAAATAGCAAGTGCAATTCTCCACTCTGGCTGTGGCCAATCCACTAAAATATAAGGTTAAATAAAATTAAGACTGTTCATTTGGTGAACAGAAAAGACCAATGAAATTCATGGCTGGGTTAGATGCTTCATTTAGCCCATGCTACAAATGGAGAAAAATGAACTAATGTTAGAGTTAAAACAGTGTGTCAGATTTAAGTCTCACACACTTTGTAAATTTGCAATTAGAAGACTTTCATACTGCTCTAGTGAATATTTTTCATTTGGCAGTAAACAGTATGGTGTTGTTTCAGGCTTTCTTTTTTCTTTTCTTGTGGAGGATTAAAACCCATATTTCTCTGTCCTGGAAGGCATAAAGGCAGGAACCTGTGTATTATTTAGCTGTTTCCTCAGCTTGTTATCTGCCACCATTCTGGACACTGGAATCAACTCCACCCACTAGAGCTTTTGGGTTGCTTTGGTTTCCAGTAAAGGAGGATATTTAAAACAGATCCAAAGTCACTACAGTTTATTATTTCAGTATTAAAAGACATTATAAAAAACAAAACCAAATAAAACAGCTCAGAGATGACCTGACAGGTTCTGTTTGCCAAGTAAATACCCATCCACAAATCTCACTGCATTTGCAACATAAAAGAAAAAGCAGAAACAAAAGAATTATTTGAGATGTTATAGCAGCTCCATTTATTCTCACCACAAAAAAATATCACATTCAACACAGTTTTTGTCATGGTAGCTGAGTTACTGCAGTTATTTAACCATTAATTATAAGAATGTAGGCATGTGCAATCTCATACTATATTGTAGCTGCTGATTCATATTAATTACTTAATAGTGAGTGCCATGTCAAAATTAGTTGCTCAAGAACTTTTGCAGCTAAAATGAAGATTGGGAGTATTCTGCAAATCAGCTATAAATGTTGTTGAAACAGCTTCTAAAGCTGAGTTTGTGACTGTTTTGTGTCACTTGAGCCACACTAAGTAACCAAAGTGCAGCAGTAAATCTGACCTTTGATTATATAATCTCTATTAAATGTTTATATTGTTTTCTGTCCTGAATATCTGAGCAATTTCTACGTAGTGTGAATTGCAACATCCACTTTCAGATATTTAAAACGCAAAGTACTTACAACTCATTTTTATATCCATGCTTTTCTTATTTGCCTTTGCTTCTGAGGATTCTGTCATCATACATTATTCTAAAGCTTGATTAGAAAATACTAAGAAAGCACATTTCAGGTGTTTTTCATGTATTATCTGAAGAATATTTTAATGCACTAAAAGGACTAATAATGCAAGACATCACTTGATACGTAATTCACTATTAATAGGCCTAATAAACTACTGAAATATAAAGGGAAGTTAGATAAAACTTAGGAAAATCATAGGAAAAAGAAATATATCGTTTATAATGTATATTATACTTAGAAAATATCATGAGTAGTAATCATTCTCACTAGCACCATAAACAGTAGCTATGGAGCAGACCAGAGGGAATTTGTTCCCAAAGAGATCTGGACAAGCTCTGCAACAGCTCTGAAAAGAATTTTCCAAAAAGCTAAGCCTTCCATTACAAGTCACAGCTCTGAATATAATTCTGAAAAATATTACAAATTATGAATCTTACATGATTAAGAACAGGTTTCATAAAAGCCTGTTTATTGAGCAGAACCCTAGGTAGTACCCACACATTGCTGGAAAAATCCCACCTCTAAAATCATTTGGCTTCCAGCAACTTCCATGAATGCAAGCTTCAAAAAATAGTTTCAGCTGCAATTGATAAATCTGCTTAATGTCTCACATTTATCATCTTTCTTGTTTTCCCAGAAAATATTTAACTGTTCCACAAAGTGAAATTACTTAGAATCATAGACTGGCTCAAGTTGGAAACTACCCGTAATGATCATCAAGTCCAATTCCCCTTCTTCTCACAGAACTACCTATAAATACACCATATGATCACGAAAATCATTCTGAACTCCTTGAACTTTGACAGGCTTAGTGTCATATCTACTTCTCTAGGCAAACTGTTCCAGTGCCCAACCACTCTCTCGGTGAAGAAGCTTCTTCTAATGTCCAGTCTGAACTCTCCCCAGTACAGCTTCATTCCATTTGCTCAAAGGCTGTCACTGGTCACCAGAGAAAGGAGATCAGCACCTTCCCCTGCACATCTGCTCGTGATAAAGCTGCAGACTGCTATGAGATCTCCCCTCATCTGTCTCCTCTCTAAGCTGAACTAGCCAAGGGACCTCAGCTGCTCCTCGTAAGGCCCTCAAGGCCTTTCACCATCTTGATCACCCTGCTCTGGACACACTCTAATAGCTTTATATCCTTCTTGTATTGTAATGCTCAGAACTGCACATGGTACTCAAAGAGAGGCCACACCAGCACAGAGCAGGACAGTCACCTCCCTTGACCAACTGGTGATAATTTTCTTGGTATCTCCCAGGGCGTGGTTGGCCCTTTGGGCTGCCAGGGCCCGTGGCTGACTCATACTCAACTTGCCATCGACCTATATCCCCAGATTTCTTTCAGTAGAAGCCATTTGGATTGTCCCATTTCAGTCAGAATATCCTATAATCTAGCTAATGAATGTTATGAAAATTGTATTAATTTAGAACAACAAACAGAACTCATCCTTGTTATATTCGAATATTTACTTGTCTCATGATGTGCCAGTTAAGATGTTTAGGGTGAGTGCTTCAGACAGCACTTTTTTGTCCCTGATTATCTTGAGGTTAGACCCCAGTAAGAAGCCCAGAGCTGAGACTGCTCCAGAAGCAGGTGTCAACAGGAGAAATAGGCAGAGGAATAGTTAACTGGAGGTCTTGGAAGGGGTTTGCCCTTGAGCTAGCACATACTTGTAAGCCTGTAAAAATGTCATCACTTCAGACCCTTATTCACATAAAGGATTGTACTGACAAAGAGATGTGTTTTTTTGATAGGTTTAGAGTCTTAAAATACAGTCCAATGATTAAATGTGCCGATCTAATTCTTACTCTATGAATCCTCCCAGAGAAAGAAACGTAAGGTGGTTTTTTTATTTATTTATTCTACTTCTCCCTTTATGATGCTATATGTGTTCCTGTGGCTAAGCATATTCATAACATTCCTTGTAAGAGACAGAAATAAGCATACTTGATTTAGAACCACTTGTGGAGAGATTCTGAAGTCCTTCAGTTTCCAATTTTACCACTAAATACTAGTTACAGTTTGCCAGGCAAAATTATAGCAAACTTACAGTGATCACATTTTATTATGTATTGCAATATTGGATAATATTCTTTGCCTTGTGCAAAAGTGGGTAACATAATATTTTAAACACTACAACAGAAAAGACATCGAAGAATTAAAATTGGCTCAAAATAATGTAAAATATTATATTCACTCTAAATTTGGACTTCCAGATCAATATTTAATGCAGTGTTCTTCAAAGGCATTCCACAGTTTCCTTTCTTTACACCAGTCCCTTCTTTTAATTTTAATCTTGTTATTAAAGCAGCTCCTCAGCTGGATCCACAGATCTTTCTGTTTAGTGGCCTACCATGCATTCCCTCGACGGGATTTAGTTGCATGCAATAGAGCACATTGTTATAAACTACTCCTGAGTTTCAGATAATTTGCACGTTACAGGAGTGGGTGTAGCAGAACAATTCTCTATATTCATATTCCCTGGTTCCAGATCTGCTGCAGTTGGAGCTAACTTGAATGTTTTCCATCATGATATATATACTTTTACCATATTTGAATAAGAATGTAAGATCAAAGGTAATTGGCTGTGGTCAGTGGGCAGAGTAGCTTGAGCTGACTGATGGTGAGTCAGCACCCATTTCAGGGCTCAAAGTCAGTGCATGCTCACTGTTTCTAATTTCATTTTCTGTCAGGAAACAATTAAAGACAGAGCCCACAGCTCATTTCCCCACAGACAGCACACTGCTATGCGTCCCCATCACAAATCTGGTGGTTACTAGGTCAGCCTCTATTTTCCATTTTTAATCCTTGGTGTTACTTCTCCTTTTCTGATTTAACATACATGAAAAACAACAGCAGCAAAACCAACAAAACCTCCCAGAAAACATCTCTGAAAACAAAGAAACCAAAATATGATTCAAGTACTTGTAGACATGAAGAAATCATTGGTTTCCTTAGCAACAGAATACAGTTCTATAATAAGAACAAGAAAGTAATTAACCCTCTAATGTGAGATAATGCTGGAAACACACACTTAAATCTGCATGATTTTTTGGCTACTGCTCTACCATATTAACATTTTAAATGATAAAGGCTAATCTCTGGTTAGTCATCCTATTAAAACAATTGGGAAATTCCCTGGAATAAAGGTACATGCCATGAATGGAAAATATCCAGATTGTAGGTTGTAATTGTTGGTCCTGATAGAAGCAGCTGTGTGGCCCTGTAATTTGATTAAACTGTAAAATGGTTTTCTCTCCTGTTGCGCAAGCAGCTATGATATGTCTTAATAGCTGCTCGGAGAGATGTATTGTCATAGATTAACTCTTTTGGTCTCTGCTAATAGTTTTTCCTCACCCTTCACTATGAAGTCAGGAGAATCGTCTTCAAATATGTATTTGGGTGTGAATATGCTCCTGAGAAATTAAAACCTTTACAGTCGGGATTCAGAAATACATGTTTTGACAAATATACTGCGATTCAGTGGAATGTGTAAACACCCCCCAAACTTTAAGGAGGAGAATAGTTTTAGTGATTTCTCAGTTACTTCCTCTCAGATGTTAATGCACGTCTAACCACATGGCTTGACCGTCTAAGTACAGAGTTTTTCAGAGTTAGAGGTGGTTATGGTGTAATCATCTGATTTCAGAATTCCTGTCTATCTAGGTGGTTAAATGTGCTGCAAAACTTGCTATATTTCAAACATACAAATTAAGGCTTAGCAATTGCTAAATATTATTAAATATACTGAAATAATACAGGTTGATTTTAGTTCATTTTTACTGAAATAATGGCCATCTGTTATCTAAAAAATACTCCTAAATATTTTTAGGAGTTTGTGTATCATGTTCATGAACTTTTTGATTTCTTATTCTTTATTTTTTTAATACTGTTGGTGAAACAAGGCAAACTAGTCTACTTCAGCAATAGCTGTGCAACCCAGCTAACTTTTGTGGGATTTTCTCGGCATTAACAAAAGGCAGGGTTTTACCTTCAAGCCAAATATCTTCACTGTACCCTTTTCGGCTTTGTAGGAGTTTTATACCAACAATTTAGCTGGCCCCTGCTTCTTTCACACTGCTGTGTCAAGGCTTATTAGAAGGGAAGTCAGATTTGCTTCTGAAGCAGTGGTAAGAGACACAACATTCCAATGTACTCTTCACTGAGAGAATATTACAAAAAATTTCATCAGTTTGGTTCAAAGACACTATGTACCCCTATTTCTAAACTGTATTTAACTGTCAAGCTGTCTGAGATTGCATATTAGATACGGTCAGACTTCTGCCCCGTCTAGTTGATTAGAGCTGGTCAAGGTGAGCCTATTCAATTTCTTTTTTTTACTTTTTTATTGTAAGAGAAAAATGCATTATAAGGGTACAGGCTATACACAATGTTTTGTAAATATAAACCCCCAATTTCTTAGCTTTATCCTACATAGTCAGAGGAGACAGAATCAACTCAAAGTTTGATTCCTTCCCTCATATCAGAAAAAAGCTATAAAAACTTTTGCTGTAGGAGTCTGTCATGATGCCTATCATTTACAGCTTTCACATGTACCGTGATGTGCATGGATATGTGAGTAAGAATGTACAGGCATATGTGGAGGGTTTTTTGTCATCTTCTGAAAAATAATCTTTC
This sequence comes from Daphoenositta chrysoptera, assembly GCA_013397915.1. Classification (NCBI taxonomy): domain Eukaryota; kingdom Metazoa; phylum Chordata; class Aves; order Passeriformes; genus Daphoenositta; species Daphoenositta chrysoptera. The sequence goes on from VZRO01003417.1 coordinate 433,890, forward strand.
TAATGAAAAGCAATCTACTTTGGAACCTGTAATATTCAAACCCTTTTCATTCAGACTGAAAAAAGTGTAAAAATCTCTTCACTTTCTATGAAAAAGTTTCTAGTTATACTTTTTGAAAGTACTGTACAGATATAGCCATCTATAGGAAGGAAGGAAGAGATGAAAGGAGATAAAGAGCAAATGTGAGTGAGAAAGAAAGAAATACTTAAAAATGATTTACAAGAAAGATGAAGAAAGACCTGTAGTGACAACACAAGAAGCAATGGTTTCAAACTGAAAAAGTCTATATTTAGATAGAGCATAAGGAGAAAATACTTTGTGATGAGGGTGGTAAGACACAGGAACAGATTGCCCAGAGAAATTGTTAATGCCCCATCACTGGAACTATTCAAGGGCAGATTGGACATGGCTTTGGGCACCCTGATGTAGGGAAAGATCTCCCAATCCATGGCAGGAGGATTGATTAGTTTGAACGGTTCCTTTCAATCCATACAACTCAATGATTCTGTGGCTAAGTGGTGACTGCAGACACAGATAACTGCTCTGAAAATACAAACTACTATTATTTGTTTTCATAGCCAGTGGACTTCCACATCTAAGATTTAAGTATCTTCACTTACTGGATGACAGAAAAACATTTTTCACAGAAGTCTTTTCAGGACATACGTTGAGGATCATCCCTAGGACCCTTGCTGTCTCTTTGTAGATGGCATCATTTTAGCTGCTTACAGTCACTTGTCTGGGCACTGCTGTTACAAAGTCCACACAGTGGTCACCATCATTCTTGTTTTTCATTTTTCTCAGCTGCCAGAACCACCACACATCACTCTGTTCCTCTAGGAGAAGCAATTGCATCTCACCTACATCCGCTGAACTTTCTAAAGTCTGTTTTCCTTTCTAGAGTTGAAGGGACAGTGAAAGCAGGCATCAGTGTGTAATGACTAACAGAGGGACATGTACCATAAGACTGCTTTCTCTGAAGCTGAATGCAGACCCTCAAATACCCTTCTGATTGTAAGGATATAGATTGCTTCAGTCACAATCTAGAAGGAGGTAAGAAAGGTATTTAGCTATTTGTGTGCATGAAAACCAAGTATGAATCAATATACAAACCAATCATATTAAAGGTAATTAAATACTCAAGGAAGCAAATAATTCACAATATATACTTTCAAAAAAGAAAAAATCATGTCATCCTATCTAAAGATACTTTACTTTTTTTCATGTGTGCATCTATGTGTGTGGTTTTGTGTGTGTAGCAAGTAGGAGGTCATTAATTCCCAAATAAATCCTGATAGATGGGGAAAAGATGGATTGTTCAGCTGTAGTGAAAGATCAGTATCTTTCACTGAAACATCAGCTGCAGTCAGATGTTAGATTTCAGGACAGGACAAAAGTCAGTGCATTTGCTAAGAATAGATTTGATGCTGTAGTGACAAAATAGGCTAAAAACCTAACTGAGCTCAGATGTTGATGGCAGACAGTAAGGAAGATTGTATGATTTTACTGATAAATACAGATGGTATGATTTCAGTGTCTGGAATTGACATAGTAGATTCACTGCAGTAATTTACATCTATCACTTGGCGTTTACAATGGAAGGATCTACAGGTTCTTAAAATGTCTTGATAATGTATCAGAACTTATCAGAAGTTTCTTCTGAAAGTCAGGAGGGCAAAACCCATCTTGGGGCAACATCAAACACATCATCAAACACAGCCAAACAGATGAGGTGATTGTCCTGCTTTTTTTGGCATTGGTGCAGACTCCCCTGGAGTGTTGTGTGCAGATCCAGGCTACACAATTTAAGAGAGATGTGTCCAAAGAAGTGAAACAAAGCTGGCGAACAGGCTGAAAGTCATGTCCTATGAGGAGCAGCTAAGGCCACTGAGCTTGTGCAGTTTGGAGAGAAGGAGACTGAAGAGAGATTTAATTTCTCTCCTCAGATTCCTGAGGACAGGAAGTAGAGAGAGAGGTGTTGATCTCTTCTCCCTGGTACCTAGTGACAGGACACATGAGAATGGTTCCAAGCTGTATCCAGTGAAGTTCCAACTAGATATGAAGACATATTTTCTTAACAAGAAGGAGATTGAACACTGGAACAGGCTGGTTGATAGCCCCACAAAGCACTTAAAAAAGTGCTTTAGCTTTTGGTCAGTCCTGAAATTGTCAGTCAGTTGCACTAGATGATCATTGTTGGTACCTTACAAGTGGAAATATAAAAAAAAAGAGTAGGAATTATATATCTCTTAACAAAAATTATATTGCCCAAGTTCTTTGCACCATTTTCATTTTGAAGTAAATATAGCTGGATAGCTAGTTGGCTTTTCCATTTTGGACAACATTCATCCATAAGACAGTCCCATCTACATGTGGCATATTAAATCCTATTATTTACTAGTAAGTGCCAAGATTATTTTTTTTAATAAATCTACAATATTTTATTCCAAATGTGAGACATGACAGAAATCTCACAAACAGTAATAGTGATAAATGTCAACTTTAAAAGTGTACCAACTGCTCCTGACTTAAAATTAAAAACAGACCTTTTCACCTGTTCCACCTAAGCAGCACAATCAGAATAAAAAATCAACACTATTAAAAAGATATTAAAAGCAAGTGCCACTCACTTCATGACACTTTATTCAGTCTAATAACACTTCTTAACAGTGTATCTCTAGGTCATTATTTTCAGTGCACTTTCTTGACACATGCATGTGTCTTGGTTTGAAAGACAGGTGCCTGCTAAGAGAGGTTGAACCCTCCCTTAGAGTAGAAAATGTGACCCTCCTTCCCTCCAAATTATTTGAACTTCGAAATCAGGGGCTCTCAGGCGAAGGTATGGGAAAAAAAGGAATAACAGTTTTTACTAGTAAATATAGCAGAGTAAACAAGCAATAACAAGGATAACAACAAACAAACAAAACCAGAAACCAGTAGCAGGTGTCCTTTGGGCTGCCACGCACTTTCCTGTGTGGTGTAATCGCGGTTGCAGCAGCAGGGGCGCTGTGGAGCTCC